>JASDQU010240487.1:44717-85371 GCA_032191745.1 Picea mariana | reverse complement strand
AATCATCTTGTACTTGAACATTTAATTGGGGTAAAAGGAGGTTTCCCTCTCGAAGAGGCTTATTATCTGAAATTATCTCTTTTTCAAGGCATTGAGTACTTTTCCTGAGGTTTTTCTATGCTATATTGATGTTTGGTTCTTAACCTTCATAGATATAGAAAGTCTGTGAGATGGAATTTATCATACATAAATAGGTTGAACATATGTATGGGGAGTTCCATATGTTTTTATTGTAAAAGCATATGGCTGAAAACAAATTGTAACTATTGATTCAAAAGCAATTGACTGCATACAATGGAGTTCTGAGTTTATTTGATGTGTCAAGTTTCTCAAGAGTTATGAGTTTGTTTAACAACATATTCCAGGAGGGACCCTTGGTATGTGTTTTATATTTCCTTTAGTATTTTTCTTTAAAATTGCTCTTTCTTTTGATTGCATTCATTTCCTGTAGATTCACATTTGTTGTCACAGTTCCCTGTAGGTTAAGGATTTTCCTTTAAAGAAATTTACAAGAAACAATCACTCTCAGTATGGTGAATAATAATTGTTCCATATATATATGTTAAAGATATTCAACATAATTGAATAATCTTTCATCTAATGTGCCATACAAACAATTACCACAAAATGTACTCAAGGTTGGATCATGTACGTAATCTTTTCAGTTTTTCTTTATTGCTCAATTTATTTCCACTCAATCTTTTAAATCACACTTTGAGATAACCCTTGTTTGTCTTGAAGCTTGGTTAACTAAACGAAGTGTTTTTGCAAGTAGGCACACTTTAAGAGTGGATGATTTACTTCTAATATGAGTCCCTACCATTGACAATTAAGTCTGAGTGATCATGGCCAATAGAACCATTTATGTTTGTGAGTCTGGAATTTTACTACTTTGGTTTTAGTAGGAGTTCATAGGAAATTTCAAGACTATTTCTGCACATATTGTGCTTGTGCCTCATAAGTTTACCTACACAAATTGATAATAAATGTTGAGGAATCTAGACCACTAGATTATCCCAACATACACCACATATAGACATAGTTTAGTAGGGTTTCATCTTCTCCTTTTGATCTAGATTGGATCATTATATAATTTATCATCTATTTTGGTACTTTCTAGGTGGAAAAATTGGAGGAATTGGCTTGCAAGGCCCATTTTAGTGGTAGGTCCCAGTTTGGAGATTTGGGGTTTGGAACCTTCTAGAGCCATTTTGAGGCATTGAACATAATTTTTTGGAGTCAAAACTTTACGATCATAGAATAAAATCCCTTGATGATTTTATTCACATTGAGACCTTTCCAACGATGCAAAAATCACCTCAATCAAAGCTTGTATGCGGAAGTTATGCCTCATGCAAGTTGACCTACCATGTTGACCACCATGGTACCAGGTGGATATCATGTAAACCTCCATTAATAACACATGTGGGGAAATCCACATGTGGTATTTCAAGAAGATTATATAAGGTCCAAAACCTTATCACTAATTGAGGGTTGAGAATGCAAAAACCCTAACCCTAGATGACTGTCAGGCTATGTTAAGTATCATCCCGCTGGGAAGAGAGGGGGTTCCATTATTTTAGCATTGTACTTGTTCCATTTTTGTGTAGAGAGTATAGGAATATGATTTGAGAGAATAATAGAGGAGCCATTAGATTCTATAATAGCTAAACTAGGATAAGCAAAATGAAATGGAATGCAACTAAACTACCATGAGCAATCAAGATGAAAATGAAAGAAATCAAAATGACCTACCTACTTACTTAGGGCCTTGGGGAATTGAATATCAGGTGATAGGTGATGTAAGGTGAATTCATACAACCAATGAAACCATATATTCATCATTTCACCAAGGTATATCCCCCTGTGCTTAATCATGATACAACAAAGATAAGTTGAGCACATAATAATCATGAGCATAAATAGACATATAATCAATTATGAAATGAAAATCATGGAGATGGGTGGCAGGGAGGAAATATTGTTGCAAAGAGTACTCATAATTGTTGTAATTTGTTGTCATTGATGTCAAAGGATTGATTTCAAAGGGTTGATGTCAAGTATTTTCATAGTAATATTATTGATGTATTGATTATTGGATCATGTGGTCATGATTGTAATTTATGTCAGAGGGTTGATGTCATGAGGTGTCATAGTGATGTGTTGTCATTTATGTAAAGGTTTATGATTGTTATATCATTGTATCATTGATGTTTTTTCATGGTTGATAGGAAGTAGCAAATGGATTAACTCCAAAGTGGTCCCCTTATGGTGAAATCCCTCACTGGAAGACGCTTTGCAAAGTCCAAATGGTTAAGTGGTTGAGTCATCCTAGATGTGTGGTTAAGGAAACCAAGGTTGATTGTGGAAGAATGTAATGAATATCAATAAATTTTAAAGTGAGAATGTTCTTGATCGATAGTTCTTTTCATGCCATTTTCAGTGGTATGTGGAATGCCACATAACTCCTCACGATTACAGATTTATGGNGAATATCAATAAATTTTAAAGTGAGAATGTTCTTGATGGATAGTTCTTTTCATGCCATTTTCAGTGGTATGTGGAATGCCACATAACTCCTCACGATTACAGATTTATGGCCTTATGAAGTTGGAGAATCCTCATGTGTTTTCTAGAAGCTCCTAGAAGGTCAAAGAAGTCAAATTATTCTAGAAGCTCCTAGAAGAAGTTGACCAGTCAAAGTGGTTAGTCATGGGTTAAGTGGTTGCAACAAGAAAATAAAAAAATAAAAATTAGTTGCAACTAGAAGTGGAGAGTTTACTATTTGAGGATAAAGTGGTTATAAGTGGACAAGTGGTTAGAAGTGGGTTATCCCTAAAAGAAGGAAGCCAGGATAAGTTGGTTAGAAGGTAACCCATAGAGGAAGCTACTTGGAGAAGTATAAATAAGAGAGCAAGGGCCTATTATGTGTGAATCTCTTGAGCATATTGAAGATCTATTTTGGTGAAAGATTCATTGTAGGTACTCATGGACACATCAGAAGTTCCGTAATTCTAAGGTTTGATGATGAAAGTTTTGGAGGTTCAAAAAACCTTAGTTTTTTAAAGTAGTACGTGGGATGAAGTGGGTCAGGGCATGTGAGTACACGAGCTGAAGGAGATTAGGGCACGTATAGTTGGGAAAGGACATGAAAATCTTGAGTAAGTGTTGGTGCAAGGTTCCTGAAGTCTAAAGCAAGTTCCAGATTATCATTCTACAGGTTTAGATCTGCTACAGAATATATGGTACAGTTATATGTTATATTGATGTTTAGAATTGCTCATATTATGGTGAATGCTTGAGGAATTCTTTGTATGGTTGTATTGATGTATGAATATGGTAGATGCTTGGTTGAGTAGTTTAGTTCTGACATGATTGAGAGATATCTATGATCTGTGATGGTGTATGCATGAGGAGCATGCATAGTTTATTGGATGGTATAGATTTTTTTGTAGTTGGTATGGTACAGGTTGAGCAGTGATTGAATGATTGCAGTGGAAGGTTACTGGTGGATGTGACAAAGGCATGAAGGGTCTGAAGGGAAAAAGTTGTGAAGTTTCAGAAACCCTAGTTTCTAAAGGTGTACACAGGCTGACAGAGGGAAGTACATATACATAAGCATGATGAAGAATAGGAAAATCACGCACATACATGGGATGCATTATAAACAGGTCACATACATATTGACAGATTGGTTTTTGTTAGCAAGAAGGGTCTTGTGCTTGAGGATTAGATTTCTCAAATTTCAGTTGATGTTGAGATCTGCAAGCTGAGTCTTGTATTGAGAGTTGGTGTTCTTTTGGAGTTGTTTCTCTTTTCAGTTGATGATGATAAATCCCAAGGATTGTAGTCTGTAATACAAAAATAAACTTATACATATATCTTTTGTTCCTCTTTTTCTTTATGGTGATGGTTTATTGATGATGTTTTCTACTGAGATATGTTTACATACGAACAACTAGTTGTGAATGAAAGTAATAAATAATGAGTAAATGGTGATTGTTAACTAAGGTGTTTTGTAAAGAAGTTAAAAATATCCCTACACTGATTCACCCCCCACCCCTCTCAGTGTGGTCAGTGTGTCCAACAGTAATTATGATCATCCCAGAAATCTTGCCTAAAAGGATAGCCACAAGCTCAATGAATCCATCTCTGAAGAGGGATACCATATGTAGACGATGGCTCATATTCATCCCCATTATCATGATCGATGTTTCCCAAAGACTAAGAAGACATGAGATATCCCAAGAAGACCCCATGATTTGCATGAGAATATGAAATGAGGTAAGGGACATGCTCAGGTCTAGAAAAACGTTGCCTCTTCATCTGCAAATCCTCGTAAAAATCCCCAAGATGAAAATAATTTCTCTTTTTAGAGTGAGCCTTTGATTCCTATGGGATGGCCACATCCTGGTGTTCGTACAAAATTGACGATGAAGGTGGCTGGAAGTAATCATAGAACAACTATGCATCCCCAAAAGGATATGCATCATAAATCACAAGGGATGACTGAAAATCACCCTGCAAATGTTGCGACATGCCATCCTTGAATGGATGGAAAAAATATGTAACCATATCATCATCAGGATGCCAAACATTTGAATCATAGAAAAATGAATACCAATCCTCTGAAGATGATACCTCAACCCCCTTTTCCTGAGAGCTACCCTCAATGTCATAAATAAGGTCTCTATAAAAATGAGGAGACCAAAATCCCATGTGCGTCTTTGAGTCAGTATGAAAGTGTCTATATGCTTATCAACCATATCCAAGGGTTATTTCATAAAACCATCAATATGACTGAAAATAACCATATCTTTGTCTTCTTATGCAGGAATAGAAGTGGCTAAGGTGACTTCAACTCGATCTCTGAATTCTTCATCATTGAGACTAGTTACTTCTTCAACTTCATGCGCAGGAGGAAAGCAAGGATGGGCATCCTCATCTACATTAATCAGAAGCAAAGATAACGATGTCTCAACATGTTGTGATTCTTCAAAATTCTTCTTTCTCTTTATGGACATGCACCTCCATCGCCTCTTCATCGCAAGGGGATTGATCCCTAATACAAAGTGCTTTGTTTTCCTTCTTTAAAAAGGATCTATTGTATCCAAGGGCTCCTCTAATACTTCTCCACTTCCAAAGTCATGGAATAAATCATCATCGATATATTCAAAAGCGTCATGACTCATCATGTTATCCTCTTGATGTGTAGGAGGAGCAAATTCTTTGATGTCCTCATGAAGTGAAAAGGTAGATACGAGCACTTTATCTTCATTAAATGTCTCATTCGGATCTTCAAAATGAGAAACTTCATCAAGATCTTCTTGGTAACTTTCTTCATGTATCTGTCCTTCAAGCACTTCTTCATCTATTGTCTCATCATCCACCGAAAAAACCTTCTCTACAAAGGGCATGTTTGAGTGCTTGGAAAGTATCTTGCAAATTATGAGTAGATGACCAATAACGCCTGAGAAATTCTTCAATGAGATTTGTAGAATATGGGATACTTCTTGGATTACATGAGTGTGCAAGACAATTCCTTTGACTTGATTTCAGTGAAGATACAAAAAAATTCATCAGCACATCTTCATGTAGCACATTTAAGTGTTACGAGGAAAATCACTCTATGGCATGAGGTAAACCACAATAGACGAAAATGACTGCAGAAATCAACTCTAATATCAAGTATGTTATATAAACAAACATGCTAACAAGAAAAGATAAAGATCCTACCTTGTCCAAAAGTTCGATGAAATCCATCGTTGAGCACTTGAATCAAAGATATATACCTGCAACTTGTCCTCAACAACCAAGATACACAAGCATATGGTGATAATATATAAAATTAGCACATATAATAGCATAATCCATCAAAATTCATAACACATATTCCCACAAAATAACAATTCAAATATTTGCAAGACATTAATTGGACAAGAAAAGAGTGTGTCTATTAAAATATAATCAACAGAAGTGTATGTATGATAAACTTCTATGTTGGCACGTCTCAGAACCGAGAAAATAAGTCCCTTCCAGCTGGGCCTCCACCAAAGGCAAGCTCATATAAGATATACAATGAGATTCTCCATCAAATAGGGAAGAGCTCGGGGGATGAACAATGTGTTCAAACTTAAAAGGACAAAGGGATGCAAACTCAATATGAAGTGAATAATTTCTCCAGAATAACTTTGCTCTCAAAATTGAATTCTTCTCCTCTCTTCCACAACTTGGATATGGTCCATTTATAGCCTTCAAATGGAACTGAAGGGTCGAGTCAGAACGTTTCCAGTATATGGAAGGTCAAGGATCATAGATCTCCTAACATGATATGGAAACTTGACACCATTTTTTAATTTGGGGCACAAAACCCAATGTGCGTGGGTTGTAATTGTGCAACCTGCGTATACACATGTTGTATAGCTATTAGGATGCGTATATGTGGAAAAATATGTTTTTTGTATCTGGGAATTGTAAAAATGGACTTCAATTCTGCATAGGGAAATGGAAAAGGTCTTCTGAGCAAGTTGCTCTTGGAATTAATATTCTCCTCTTGATGTATAGGAGGATCAGAGGCCTGGATGTCCTCATCAAGTGAAAGGGAAGATACAATCACTTCACCTTCATTAAATGTCTCGTTTGGATCTTCAACATGAGAACCTTCATCAAGATATTCTTGGTAACTTTCTTCATGTATCTTTCCTTCAAGCACTTCTTCATCCACCGAAAAAACTTCTCTGCAAAGGTTGTGTTTGAGCGCTTGGAAAGTATCTTGAAAATTATGAGTAGCTGGCCAATAACACCTGAGAAATTATTCAATGATATTTGTAGAAGATGGGATACTTCTTGGATTACATGAGTGTTCAAGCCAACTCCTTTGACTTGATTTCAGATACAAAAAATTTCATCAGCACATCTTCATGTAGCACATTTAAGATTGAAACATACTTCATATAATTCACGACATGGGTGACTACTAGAGATGGATCACCATTAAATTTAGGGAAACTTTCCCTCCACTCCGTAAAGAAATGATTTGGATATCCAGGGATATTCTTGTTAAAATATTCAATGTGCTCATTTTACCATAGAAAATATCACAATATTGTCACCCAACCATAGGCACACAACCACCCTCGAGAAACATAACCTTTTCTAGATAGAATGATTCTGGAAGAAACACTAGAACCAACAAATAACCAATAGAGTGCATCTTTATCCAAACATAGCTCACTAGACAAAAAGTCCCAAAACTACAGAACAAGAACACTACTCAACTGCAATAGTTGTAGTTGTAGTTACCAAGAATACCACCAAGAATATCAAAATACCACCAAGAATGTCATCAAGAATACCACCAAGAGATACTAAGAGGTATGGTGCATATCTTAGGCTAGATAGCGCTAGAGAGAGAGACCAAGAACCAAACTAGAAGATCCACCTTCCATCCTTGCAGTTGTAGCTCCAAACTTGCACCAGACTTGACTAAGAGAGTGAGTGAAGTGAGTGAGTGTAAATGAGATAGAGCGCCCTCTATTTATAGTGGTTTTTGTCACCTGTCTGGGTTGACTTGTCCTTTTAGAGGCGAATACTTTAATACTAATTCTTTTACTGAGCCAACTTGTCTTCTGTGGTTTTTACACATCTGTTTAGGGTTTCTCTTGCTTATGGAATATTTTATTCTAGCCAAAGGTTACACATGGAGGTTAATAGCTCCCACAACTACCATAATATAAACACTCCCTCCTAGCCAGGGAGGTATTAACTATAATGGTCTCAAACACATCCATCCATTTCACATGGTATGTAAAAGGCTCACATAGTCTAGCATACCATCCTACATGTAGCATCATCGTGGCCACATCAGATATCCCATAATCATGCATATCAAGTCACGACCATCATCATCACTATACATCTAGCTGGAAATATCCTCCAACATTATTGGTTGGCACACCAGCCTAAGAAACACCTTCAACACTACTGGTAATCTCCATGGCAATTCAGTAGTAGTACACAATTACTACAATTCCATCCAGTAGATCACAACAATGTCGATCCATAGTAGTACGCAAATACTATCCAGTGGTACACAACCACTCCTAGTAGTGCACAACTACTAACTAGTGACATACAATCACTACCAGTGGAACATATCCACAAAAATAATACATAGATACTGTCCAAAGACACATAGTCTCCAATGCAATCAACTAATAGCTACACAAACTATCACTATGCAGTACAACAATATCCTAGCATCAAATCGTATCATCGTCTGTATCATCTCTCGAGGCCATACTCCATCTGAGTAATCGGACATGATGTTGAATAAGTCATGTGCTAGACTTAGCGCACTCAACATAGTGTCTCGCATAAGTCACTCATTCAACGAAGTGATACAAGGACCATTCTTATAATCTAAACATACATCCTAGAAGAATAGTTGTCCCAACATATGTTGAATGTCCCACAATGGATACAAGAACCATCCTCTCCACTGTATCATCTCTAAGCTTGTTATAACTCTAAATTGCTCTACACATGCATACATGGCCTTTGGCCCTCTTACTTGCATTTTTTTCCAAAGCACTGCTGAGTTGCTCTTCTTAAAAACCAATTTTTTGAAGATGTATGCACCCTGCACCATTACTTCCTATGTACATATTCTTGTTGCACCACTAAATCTCACATACATATGCTTGTTGCACCACTACAGCTTATGTACATACACATGATGCACCATTATAGCTTGCGTATACTTGCAAAAGTTGCAAAAAATAAAAAGTTGCAAGGAATTCATTGAGATTACGGTATATTGGGTAGTTTCCCAACTAATCCACCTGCTATATCCCATCACCCAACTGAAAAAACATCCTTTTGTCATATAAAAGGAGGTGTTGGGGTATCATTTTACATCTAAGCATAAGAACAATGAAACTCTGCCCGATTTCACTTCCCCTCCTTGACCAAGATATTCCAGCCCTTTTGTGAGAATTTCCTAGTATTCCATTATTATCCCTTCTTCCTCCATCAGAACCCATTCACTTCCCAAGAAGAGATCATAAGGTTGAGAGGAGAAGCCATACAAAGGTTCACTTGGAGCTTGGTGAAGAGGAGCTCGGACCAGGTTCGTGGAGCAGTAGCTGGCTTTGATTGTAAAGGTATAATCATTGAGTTATTAATAAAAGAATTACTTTTCTTATCCCAAATCATGGTGTATTGAATGCTTTTATTGGTTTATGTTTTGACATTATAACATCTAACCCTAATTTGTATATGAAATAACATGCTTGTAGTTTTTTGTTTGTCAATAGTTGGATGCGGGTCAGCCCTGGGAGGAGGCGTGCAGTTAGAAAAACTTCCAAGCGCGATGGGATCATCACCAAACATGGAGTAGAGGTATAGTTACCCGATATCCCTCATCTTTTCTTTTATTGTATTAATTTTGGTATGTCTGGGGTAGTTAGAGAAGTAGTTGACTTTTAGACGGTTAATTGATCTACCTACATTCTGAACCCTGGTGTAGTCACAGGGGAGGTTTTCCTGCTAGAAAATTTGTACTAGCATGATGTGAATGCATCATATCTAAGTTGTATTGGCATGATGTGGAATACCATCTACATCATCTCTAAGCCATACTAGCATGATGTGAATGCATCATATCTAAGTTGTATTGGTATGATGTAGATCAATGCCTCTGCATCATCTCTAAGCTTTAAGATCATATCTAAGTTGTATTAGCATGATGCTCTGCATCATATCTAAGTTGTATGATCATATCTAAGTTGTACTAGCATGATGCTATGCATCATATCTAAGTTTTGTTAGCATGATCATATCTAGCATGATGCGAATCAGGCATAAGCATCGTCTCTAAGTTGTACTAGCATGACGCCAATGCATCATATCTAAGTTGTACTAGAATGATGTTGAAGCATCATATCTAAGTTGTACTAGCATGATACACATCAACAATCTGTAAACCTGGACCATTATCCATAGGGAGAATGTCTATCCACCAACACATTGACTATCCATGATGCCATATATCAACACTCCCTCCCAACCGAGGAAGTCATCTCCTCCCTTTCAACCAAGGGAGGTATCTCCATGATTCCCAACTTGTCCCTCAAGTATGCAAACATTATCTTGGACAGAGGCTTCATCAAAATATCAGCTATCTGCTCATCGGTGGAGATGTACTAGAGAATCACTTCTCCCTTCTGGACTTTATCACAGAGAAAATAATACTTGATCTCAATATGCTTCGACATGTCATGGAACAAGGGGGTCTTTGAAACTTCACACAACTCTGATTATCACAATATATCACAGTCGAATCCAACACCTGATCAAATAGTATAGAAACCAACTTATAGAGCCATATTGCTTTCGTACAAGCATCACAAGCTGCAATATACTCTGCTTATGTATTTTTGAGTGCCACATACTTTTTTTTCCTACTATCCCATGATATCATAGTAGATCCCATACTGAAACATATACCAAGAGTACTCTTTTTGTCATATGCACTCCCTACCTAATCTGAATTAGTAAATATATGCAATTGTACGTCACTGTTTGAGTCATATCTCAAACCATAATTTAGCATCCCATGAAGATATCTCAAAATGTGCTTTGCATATATCCAATGCTCATGTATAGGTTCCACTTGGAACTACCTCAATGTGTTCACATCAAAGCAAATGTTTGGACGGGTCTTCACCAAATACATCAATGAGCCAATCAATTGTCAGTACAGGGATGAGTCTATTGGATTAGAATTAGAGTCTCTCAATTTCCTTAGATATGTCACCATGGTAGTTTCCATGGATTTTCAATCCATCATCCCAAACTTCTAAAGAATCTTTACAACATACTTCCCTTTCCCTAGGAATATTTCACCATGCTTCTCCCATACTTCTAGTCCCAAGTAATAATGCATGAAACCAATATCCTTCATATCTAATTCAGAGGCTAGCTCCCTCTTACAATGAATAATGAGAGGCTCTGCACCAAGCTCTTGGAGCTTGTTTGAGTCCATACAAGGTCTTATTTAATCTTCATACATGGGTTCATCTCGAGTGTACCTCAAAACCTTGAGGTTTCTCTATGTATACTTCTCCCTCAATTTCTCCATTGAGAAAAGTGGTCTTTACATCTATCTGATGTAAACTCCAACCCATGGATGTTGCAAGAGATATGATGGCTCTAATAGAGGTGTATCTAGTAATTGGAGAAAACATATCATCGTAGTCTTCTCCCTCTTGTTGGAAGAACCCTTTAGGCACAAATCTTTCCTTGTATTTATCGATACTTCCATCCACTACATGGTTTATCTTGTAAACCCATTTTGAAGTGACTACAAACTTTCCTTCAGGTCTAGGTACGATAGATTCCTTCCATTATTTCTTCTTGATTGACATCCAAATATCCTCAAGTGTTTAACACTTGGATTCTTTGTGGAGAAAGCTTCTTCTGGAGTCACGTTTTTCAATATATGATGAGGACTTCTATTCTGAAAATATACAATTGTCATAGTTTCTTCTCCCCATATAAATATGGATAGATTGTGGTCATTCATCATTTCCTTAACAAATTCTTCAATGGAATGATTCTTCTTTTCTACCACACTATTATGTTGAGTATTATATGGGACAATTAGCTTCCTCCTAATCTAGACTGCTTTACAAAAGGAAACGAGCTTCTTGGATGTGTATTCTCCTCCATTATCGAACCTCAAGATATTTGTCTTCCGCTTAGACATTGGTCCACACACATCTGAGTGAATGATGTCCAAAACACCTTTTTCTTTCAACGCTTCCATTAGAATTAGAACTTGGTGAGATCACCTGCCTTACCACTTGATGGAGTCATATGCTCCATGTTTTCAACTGTCACTGTAGATCCTTCTCAGAGATATCTCCTGTGACCTTCCCAAAACAAGAACAATAATAGCAAAAGTATTTCTAATAACATTTTCATAAGATCATAACAAGGATGGTAATCATCATATAATTACCAAGGTGACCTGCCCGGGAATAAGAAATGTCTCCCAAAGGAGATGTTATTTCATCAAACAAGTGAAATAAACATCTATATAAATAATACTTACATGTGACCAAGTATATTATAGCAACTATCAACCTTGATATGTGCAAATTGAAACTTAACAATTTGATCAATCAAACCTAGAACCTGGAGTCTCAACTGCTTGTTCCTCTGAATGTATTGAATCCAAGATCACTTCCTGGATAAGGTCTCTTGTAAATTCCCTACAAAACATACTCATGCTTTCTTAGATGATATAACATGAAAAGCATATACAAGTGCATATCTTTGAAATTTGGAGCATCATTCAACTTGTCTTCTAATCTGAAACTAGACACCATCTTAACAAGAAGAGTTTAGAAACTGAATAAAAAAGGTTCAATGATTAGAACAAGCTATAAACTCTGAAATTTCAACTTCGACCATAAAATCAATTTTGACCAAAAGTCAACCTTTGAATTTGACTTTGACCAGTCAACCTTTGACTTTGACTTTGACCAAAAACTCAAACTTGACATTTTTACTAACTGAAGGTGTCAAAAGGTGTGCTAGGCTAAGGAACACTAGAATGTCCAAGAATTAGGTCCAACACTTCACTTAAGGTGCCCAAATTGTTGGATTAGGGTTTGTTGCAACTGCAAAATCAGAAACCCTAGTTGTAGCTACAACTAGTGCTCTAACGAGCTTGACAAAGAACTCTCACTCTACCTTCCAATGGTTAGATTGTTATGAAGGTAGTGTGGGCCCATAAATTATTAAAATATTTGATGTGATCATTTTACTATAGATAATATCGCAATATTGTCACCCAACCACATGCATGCAACCACCCCTGAGCACCATAACCTTTTCTATATAGAATGATTTTGGAAGCAGCACTAGAATTGACAAATAACCAAGAGAGTGCATATTTCTCCAAAGACATCTCACCAGACAGAAAGTCCCAAAACCACAAAACAATAATACTACTCAACTGCAGCAGTTACAATTGTAGATACCAACAATACCACCAAGAATGTCATCAAGAATACCACTAAGAGATACTAAGAGGTAGGGCACATATCTTAGGCTAGATAGCACTAGAGAGAGAGACCAAGAACCACCCCAAAAGATCCACCTTCCATCCTTGCAACTGCAGCTCCAAAATTGCACCAGACTTGACTGAGAGAGTGAGTGAAGTGAGTGTGTGAAAATGAGCTAGAGTGCCCTCTATTTATAGTGGTTCTTGTGACCTGTTTGGGTCAACTTGTCATTTTATAGGATAATAGTTTAATGTTAATTCTTTTACTGAGCTAACTTGTCTTATAGGGTTTTTACACATCTATTTAGGGTTTCTCTAGCTTCCAAAATATTCTATTCTTGCCAAAGGTTACACATGGAGGTTAATACCTCCCACATCTACCATAATATCAACAATTTTGAACATCAACAGAAGGGTACACCTTACAGAATTCCCATGGTAAGTCCCGTGAGGCCATGGTTTCATTACTTAGGGTAATACCTCAATGTAGTCACCAAATGAACTTTATGAAATTTGATCAAGGGTGGAAGGGGAACATCCTTCAAGTGGAGTCGCCCGACAAGCTAGGAGTAAAGGATTTGGGATGGAAACTTTCCAAAGTGTCATTAGGGCATGAGAGAGGATTCAAAATCCTCCCCAACAATGGTTCCAAAATGTTATCATGCAAACTGTATTTTGGGAAAATCCCAACCCAATCGATTAGATGGAAATAATGATGGGAGAATTTACCCACTGTCACCTCAGATAAACCCTCCCCTCGATTTAGTGAAGGAAGAATACAACACAAGGGGGGAGTCCCAGATGAGCCTAGGGGGATTTGGATGAAAAGTGAAATGATGTAAGTGATGCCCCTATAAGACAATATACTAGGTGGAAGATACCTTGTGAAAGAGTTTTGGAAGTGGTTAATAGTTGCTAAGGAGAACGAGTACCTACAGAAGATGGTTGTACCTGCCTGAGACACAAGACAAGATTAGATACAAGCTAAATAATCCAATGGAAAAGCAAGTTAAGATTTTTGTCCCTATTTGCAGCAGTCAATATAAATATATCAACAAGTAAAATTATTGTTAAAGCTGCTAACGAGATGCTAAAATTCAAGTAAATAATGCAAGAGATAATCTAGCAATCACTAGTATAACTCAAGTATGAAATCATAAGACTTTAGCAAAAAGATAAGGTTGTATGAACAAGTATTGCAGAGATATATTATCAGCCTTATGGATGTATAAAACTATTTCTACAACATACAATTTCAACCCACAAAAAGTGCAAGTAAACCACCCAAAAGATGTTAAAAGACAAATAGATTATTATGGTATCTTTCTAGCAAATTTGGATGGTTAAAATGTGAGTTATAATCAAAGAAAGAGAGTATTTGTTGCAGCCATAATGGCTGTAGATTTTGTTTAGTTATAGTTCCAAGAAGAATAAGTAGACCAATATTCCCTAGAGGCTTAGCAACCTCAAAGCATCAACAATAGATTCCAACTTGAACAATTCCAATATCTTGTAATTCTACGTATCCCAATGCAGTGATTTTATTTCTCCAATGCAAGATATTAGTGTCATTAACTATTGGGCTATGGAGTCTTTAAAAATAAATGAGCTAGTTGTGCTACCTAATTGGGGGTGTAATCCCTTTTACTCTCTAAGTTAAGCAAAATTAGCTAAGGATTACACATCCAAACTACTACATAAGTCATCTATAAATGAGACATAGTACATCCAAACTACCTCATCAAAATAAACCAATGCTCAAAGACCCTATGCAATTTTCCAAGTTTAGGTATGGGAGGGTTGATAAAGAGACCTATTGGGTGAATCGTACCTAAATTTTTGATCCAGGTGGATATTGGTGGCCACCCACCTATTCCACTTGGACTCCCACCATTGCTTCTTTCAGTTTTTCAGTTTCCGCACAGTTTACTATTTTTAGCAGTTTTTTGGGTCTTGAACTTCCAGAGTCGTTTTGAGGCCTTAAACGACATTTTTTGGGCAAACGAGGAGCAACATGGATCATAAATTGATGTTTCTCACCCAAAAGTTGTAGTCCTTGGATAGATATTTCTAACGAGGTATGGAATGCGTCAAACGGAGATCGTATGCCAAAGTTATGTCCCCGAGAAGTTGATGTACCAACTTACCCAAATGGGGCCCATAGTCTTGGCGTTTCATCTCCTAGGGTTAGGTCTTCGGATGTTTAGGGTTGTCCATTGTTTCTCTATAATAATAGGCCTTTGAGCCTCATTGTAGCACAGTTCAGAGGCCATTAGCCGACACATATCTTCTCATAAATAATCTACCATCGCCCTAGCTAGTTGAATGTGCTCAATGAAGTTGTTTGCCTTGTTAGCCTCAGACTGGACATGAGCTGAATCTTCCTGAGTAGCCACAAATGGCATGGCTATGTCAATGGGATATAGTGGTTGGAATCCCAAGCCCAATATAAAGGGGCTATAGCTGGTTGAGCTATGGAGAGCCCGGTTGTAGTTTTGTTGTACATAGGGGAGGCTCTCATCCCATGTGCGTGGATGCTTTGAATTGTACATGCACAGAATGTGTACAATCATCTGGTTGACGACCTCTGTCTGGCCATCAGTTTGCAAATGGAAAGCTGTGGACTTGGTGAGCTTGGTGTCCAGCATCGACAAAAGGCTGGACCAAAATGTACTAAGGAACTACTGTCCCGATCTGAGATGATAGAATGTGGGATCCCAAAGTGTACCCACAATCGTTCAAAGAAGAGTTTAGCAGTGGCTTCTACTGTGATATTATTCTTGCATGCCATCATAATGGACATCTTTGAGAATCGGTCGATGACCACAAAAACACAGTCATTTCCATGCTTAGTAGAAGGAAGGCCCGACATGTAATCCATAGAGATGGATTCCCAAGGCTGACTGGGGGTAGGAAGTGGAGTATAGAGGCCTTGCTTCTTGATGGTTGGTTTGGAAATGGCGCAACCAGTGCAGGACTTGATGTACTTCCCGACATCTTGTCGAAGGTTTGGCCAATAGAAATACTTTTGCAGTACTGCCACGATTTTCTTGACCCCGAAATGCCCTGCGACCCGACTGTAGTGCGCCTCCCAAATCATCTTGGCACGCTTACTTGAAGGAACACAAAGGTATCCCAAGTGACAAAACAGGGCATCTTGGAGGTGAAAATTGGGAACTTTCTTACCCTCCAAGAGTGTATTGTATGTGTGACTGAATTCTGGATCACTTGTGTAGAGAAGCAACCAATCAGAAGTCTCGTGCCCACAAGAGTTGAGCACAGTGGTTAGCACCATGATGGGTGGTCGAATGACGCAGTCTGCAACATTATTGGTGCTACCTTTTTTGTACTTAATGTTCAAATGAAACTGTTGAAGGTATGTGGACCACTTTTGATGGCGATCATTCTGCAAATTCCCTTGTGTCTGTATGAACTGTAGGGGTCGGTGGTCTGTGTGGATGACTGTTTCCTTTCCCAAAATGTAATGCTTCCATTGTCGACAAGTCTGCACAATGGAAAACATTTCTTTGTCATAAGTGGGATACTTCCGGACTGTGTTGGAAAGTGTCTCACTGTGATATGCCACTGGATGCCCATGTTGAGTAAGGATTGCCCCAATAGCATAGTCAGAGGCATCTATCTCGATCTCAAATGGTTGTTGCAAGTCTGGTAATGTGAGCACTGGTGCAGAGTAGAGGCGATGCTTCAACTCCCCGAACGCCTTTTGTTGAGATTTAGACCAAAATAAATTTTCTTTAGCTTCTCCCTTGGTGACTTGACTCAAGGGCCAAGTGATATGAGAGAATCCCAACACAAACCTGCGGTAGAAATTGGCAAGATCTAAAAAGTTGTGAAGCTCTGTTAGGGTGGTTGGGTCTGGACAATACCAAATGACTTGGATCTTTGCTGGATCCACATGCACCCCCCTCTCATCAATCATGTATCCCAGATACTAAACCTGGGTCATGCCAAAAGTGAATTTCTCCAAATTGGCACACAACTTGTGTTGCCACAGTGTTTGGAGGACCTGTCGGATGTGGTGGAGGTGCTCTTCCCAAGTCTGGCTAAAGATCAGAATGTCATCCAAGTACACCACTACAAATGAGTTGGTGAATGGCTGCAGGATGTCGTCCATTAGCCTCATGAAGGTTGCAGGGGCATTCGTCAACCCGAAAGGCATGACCAACCATTCGAAAAGGCCCTCCTTGAATTTGAATGCAATCTTCCATAGATCAGAGGGTTCGATTGGTACCTGGTGATACCCAGACTTCAAGTCGATCTTGCTGAAATATTTTTCCCCCTTGATTTGGTCCAGAAGGTTATCAATTCATGGGATCGGGTACCTATTCTGGATAGTGATCTTGTTCAGTGCTCGATAGTCAATGAAGAGTCTCCAAGTCCCATCCTTCTTCTGCACCAACACTATCGGGCTCCCACAGGGCGATGAACTTGGCCGGATGTGACCTTTCTGCAACAACTCCTGAATCTGCCTCTTGATTTTGTCATTCTCCAGAATAGAGTGCTGATAGATGGGTCCATTGGGCAGTGACGCACCTGGGGTCAGATCGATGGTGTGCTTGACCTAGAAGTGTAGAGGCACCCCTGCGGGGGAGGTGAATATGTCCTCGTACTCCTCCATGACCTTATCCATCTGTTGTTTTCATGCAGCGGGGCCTTGTTTGGAGGTCATGGCCATAGTCTTCCTCTTTCCCTGAGGGCAGATCATCAGGAAAACAAATTTTCTGGTTTTGGAAATGAGCTTACTACATTGTTTTGCAGTAACCAAAGAGACGGTGGTAGGCGGTGCTATCTCCGGTATCATGTACAACTTATTTACCAAAGTGATAATAATAGCACGAGGCCTGGACTCATACACAGCATGTCGCTTCCACNTAGTCTTCCTCTTTCCCTGAGGGCAGATCATCAGGAAAACAAATTTTCTGGTTTTGGAAATGAGCTTACTACATTGTTTTGCAGTAACCAAAGAGACGGTGGTAGGCGGTGCTATCTCCGGTATCATGTACAGCTTATTTACCAAAGTGATAATAATAGCACGAGGCCTGGACTCATACACAGCATGTCGCTTCCACAAGTACGGTTGGCCTAATAATACATCAAAAACATCAAGAGGAGCAATGTCACATAATACCTCATCCGTGAAGGGCTTGATGTTGTAGGGAAGGCGACATTGTTGACTGACGCGGAGGTCCCGTCCTTGGTGCAACCACCCGATGGTGTATGGTTGTGGGTGTGATGTGGTCGGCAAGCCCAGCCGCTTCATGAACTCTACCGAGATGAGGTTCTCCTGGCTTCCACTGTTGACAATGAACTAAAACGGGGAACCCTTTACCCACATCTTGGAATGGAAGAGACGCTCTGCCTCCTCTAGATCTTCTGGTTCCTCCTTCTAGATCTTCGTGGTGGCAATGGTGGCATTGGGCTCCGCATCGATAATCTACTTCCCCCTGTCATTCCCCTTGTTAGGTTATGTTTCAGAGTCGGAGCATGCATCCAATTCAGAAGCCTTCAACTCAGCTACCAGTGACTGCTTGGCGCGACACTCACTTGTGTTGTGAGTGGNGAACTGCAACGGGGAACCCTTTACCCACATCTTGGAATGGAAGAGACGCTTTGCCTCCTCTGGATCTTCTGGTTCCTCCTTCTGGATCTTCGTGGTGGCAACGATGGCGTTGGTCTCCGCATCGATAATCTGCTTTCCCCTGTCATTCCCCTTGTCAGGTTCTAATTCAGAGTCAGAGCATGCATCTGATTTAGAAGCCTTCAACTCGGCTACCGGTGACTGCTTGGCCCGACACTCACTTGTGTTGTGAGTGGAGCTCTTATGGAACTCACACCACTTCCCTGTGTCCTTTTTTGGCTTCGTGGTGTTATTCTTTGCTTGTGGCTTTGGAAAGTTGTCCTGGGTTGTCTTGCCTTGGCTTGGTCCTTTGTTCTATGGTTTGGGGGTACCTTTCCCTTGCTTTTGATTTGCAGACCCAAAGTCTCGCTTCTTCTGTTTGAACTTCTGCTCAATCTTGGCAACATATCGGTATGCCACACCAAGCGAGGAGATGTCGAGGAACTCCATTTCCTTCTGAATGTATCTGTGTAGACAACTGCGATACTTTAACACCAAATGTTTCTCTGAATCTTTGATACCCAACTTTGTGCGTAGGGTATTAAACAGATTCATCATCTCATGCACATCTTGGTCCCTTTGTTGCCGCAACATAGTCCATTCTATGTATTTGTCCTCATATCTCCCCATGGGATAATATTGTTCCTTGATGGCATCTCAGAAAGAATTCCAAGTGGGTGCGGCTGAGAACAGAGAGGGTTCTCCCTCGCCCTGCTACTCCAAATAGGTTTCCCACCAGTCCTTGACATGGGGGGCAGCTTTGAGGAGTGTGAAAATAATCTTTTCTCGGTCGAAAAATTCATGAATATCCTTCTAACAGATTCAACCATCTATCTACGGCATCTGCATCTATTTGGCCCTCAAATATGGGAATGTCAAAGTTTACTTGTACCTTAAAAGGAATGGCGCCTCCAGAGTGGCTGTTGGTTGTCGATGCGTCGCTAGTGGGAATCTGTTGAAGAATCTGGGCAAATTTGTCCATCATCGCATTCCTTTGTTTCTCGAGGGCCTCCTCGAGCAACATTTTGATAGGATCTCCTACTCCCTCATCTTTCTTTTCTTCCCCCATAGGCGGATGTTGGGGTTTGTGAGGTTGATCTTGTAAAGGTTCAACCAAATCGAGCCCCAACTCCTTATACCCCGACCTCGTTGGGGACATGCAAAGAAGGATCGAGAATGAGCAGACCGCTCTGATACTACTGATCCGGATTTATGTAGGAACACAATGAAATACATAAATACACATAAACGCAGAGATGCAGTGGAAATAAGACTTCATTTCATTAATAACAAATTACTGAAATATGCTTACAGACATAATAGAAATAAACTAGCTAGGGTGATGGTAGCTTATCTCTGAGAAGAGATGTGTCGGCTGCTGGCCTCTGAACTGTGTTACAATGAGGCTCAAAGACCTATTATTATTGAGAAACAATGGAAAACCCTAAACATCCAAAGAACTAACCCTAGCAAATGAAACACCAAGATTATGGGCCCCGTTTGGGTAAGTTGGTACATCAACTTCCCGGGGACGTAACTTTGGCATACGATCTCCGTTTGACCTGTTCCATACCTCGTTAGAAAGATATATCCAAGGACTACAACTTTTGGGTGAGAAACATGATCTATGTCACATGTTGCTCCCCTTTTTCCAAAAAAATGTCGTTTAAGGCCTCAAAACGGCTCCGGAAGTTCAGGACCCGAAAAACTGCTAAAAATAGTAAACTATGCGAAAACTGAAAAACTAAAAGAAGCAATGGTAGGGGTCCAAGTGGAATAGGTGGGTGGCCACCAATATCCACCTCGATCAAGTTTAGGAATGTTTTCCAAGTGGACCCCTTTCTAGGTCATGTGAATGAGGTGACATGGATAAGAAAAATACTTTTGGGCATTGATTTCATGACATATAAGGGATCATAGTATTTCATTTATGGGTTCCTTTATAGAGGGTGTGTTGCACCTTCGTTTTCAATTAAGTCTTTTTCCAAGCCCATTTATTTCCTTTTGTTCTTTTTAAGATGTTTCCAAGTTGAATCCAAGTTGGGGATTCTACCTAATCATGAAAAATATTTTCCACCTTGACTCTACCTTGGTCACATTATGCTTCCTCAAGTTGAAGTCATGTGTGGGGCTTCTACCTAAGCATGAAAAACAGTGCCCACACATGCTCCATCTTGGTTGGAATTTTACACTAGTTATTTTTATGGGTCCCATCAAATTCTTATGAGAGACATTTCATTGTCCTCGGGATCCTTGGGAGAGAATATAGAAGGTTCATGATTGGATTTTATCTTTTTCCAGCTACAAGCCTCTGGGCCTTCAAAATTTTATCACACAAACTATAGGTTGGGAAAATCCCGACCCAATCCAATGGATGGAAATAACGGTGGGAGAGTTTACCCACTGTCACCTCATATAAACCCTCCCCTCACTTTAGTGAAGGAAGAATCAAACACAAAGGGGTAGTCCTGGGTGACCCTAGGGGGATTTGGATGAAAAGTGAAATGATGGAAGTGATGCCCCTATAGGTCAAGATACTAGTTTGAAGATAGCTTGTGAAAGAGTCTCGAAAGTGATTAATAGTTTCCAAGGATAACGAGTGCCTGTAGAAGATGATTGGACATGCCCGAGACACAAGACAAGATGAGATATAAGATAAATAATCCAATGGAAAAACAAGTTAATCCTGATGTCCCTATTTGCAGCAGTCGACATAAATATATATCAGCAAGTAAAATGATTGTTAAAGTTGCTAACAAGATGCTAAAAGTCAAGTAAATAATGCAAGATATAATCTAGCAATCAGTAGTATAACTCAAGTATGAAAGCATAAGACTTTAGCAAAAATATACGGTTGTTATGAAAAAGTATTGTAGATATATATTATCAGCCTTATGGCTGTAGTAAACTATTTCTACAACAGAAAATTTCAACCCACAAAAATTACAAGTAAACCACCCAAAAGATGTTAAATGACAAGTAGATTATTATGGTAGATTTCTAGCAATTTTTGACAGTTGAAATGTGAGTTATAATCAAATTTTGACGGTTGAAATGTGGTGTAGCGTTTGGAAGTTCCTACATGTATATTGTTGGAAATATTTTTTTTCATTGATGTCAAAGATGGGGGAAGACTACAGAAGTCCAAGATAAATATTTCAAGATGGATATTGTTGGAAATATTGGTTTTGGATTTTTTATGCTTAGTTTGGATACCCTATATTTGAAGGTCTTTTTACTCTCAAGACCTTGCTCAAATGGGAGCATAGGATATTGTTGATTTTAACCTTGTACAATATTTACTGCAAATAGATATTCAATAAAAGAACAGAAAAGATACAATGGAAAATACAAACATTACACATAGATTTTCCCCTGGAAACCCAAACCGAGAAAACCAACATATTCTATATTTTCATTGTGTTACATTGTTTACGATATAATATACATATAGGAGCCAACGACATCCAAAACCCTAACCCAATGACCTGGATTAGTCAACGACCCTAATTCCTTAACCAGAAATAGAAAACCATTGACAAAGAAACCATGTGCTGAAAAACCACCTAAATATGTGACACGTTTCCCAAGTCAAAGAACATAACACATACCCAACATTCTCCCACTTGTTGTTTTGTTTGCATATAGGGGGTTACAGGGTTACATAGTCAACAATCCAGGGCAACAATTCCCATGGATCCTCTACACCAAGAGAAATTCTCAGTGCTCACATATTTTGTTAATGAATCTGCAACATTCTTCAAAGTTTCCACCTTCATCAACAATACTTTTTTTTCTTCAACCATGTCTCTCACAAAGTGATATTGAATATCAATATGATTTTTCTTTGAATGATAAGTTGGGTTCTTCGCCAGAAAAATTGAACTCTAACTGTCACAATCCATCCTTACATCTTGTTGTACCAACCCAATACCTGAACACAATATTTGTAACCATACTGCTTCCTTACTTGCATGAGTGGCTTCCATGTATTCAACTTATGTAGTTGAAAGTGCCACTACAGCCTGTCTTTTGTTCATTCAACTTATTGCTCCTCCAAAAAGGTTAAACACATACCCACTTTTTGATCTCCTACGATCCAGATCTCTAGCCCAGTCTGCATCCATATAGCCATGTATATCCACCACTCTGTCCAATCCTGGTCTTCCTTCGTAGCACAATCCATAGCTAGCAGTGCCACGCAAATACCTGAAAACCCTTTTTACTGTTGTCCAATTCTCCTTCCCTGGTTTTGACATATACCTACTCAAAACTCCCATTGCATGTGCAATGTCCGGTCTAGTAGAGACCATTGCATACATCAAACTGCCAACTACACTCGCATATGGAACATGAGACATTTCCTCCTCCTCTTCATGTGTCTTGGGACATTGATCCAAAAATAACTTTACACCAACAGGAATACGAACCTTGATCGGTTTACATTCTTTCATATTAAACCTCTGCAATATTGTCTCAACATGTTTTCTTTGATTTAACCAGAGTTTCCTCCTTTTCCAATCTCTTTTAATTTCCATGCCCAAAATGAAATTTGAAGCACCGAGAACCTTCATGTCAAATTTAGAGGAAAATTGAGTTTTCACATCCTGGATAATCTCCTTGTTGTTTCCTATCAGCAACATGTCATCCACATACAAGACCAAATAAATCAAATGATCACCAATTAATTTAAAATACACACAGTGATCCTCTTTGCTTCTTGTGAAGCCAAGTCCCAACATATAAGTATCAAATTTTTGATACCGCATCCTTGGTGATCGTTTTAAACCATACAGGGACTTTTTCAGCTTGCATACCGGCTCCTTCTTTCCCTTCACAACATAACCTTCTGGTTGCTTCATATAGATTTATTCTTCCAGATCCCCATGTAGGAATGTTGTCTTCACATCCATTTTTTCTATTTAAAAATCAAATGCAGCAGCAATAAGTAACATAAATATTATAGAGGTTAAATTGACAACAAGAGAAAAATCCTCACCAAAATCAATTCCCTCAACTTGGGAATAACCCTTTGCTACTAACCGAGCTTTATTATTCTCCACTGTTCCTTATGCATTCAACTTCTTTTTAAATACTCATTTGTTACCAATGGGATTTCTTCCAGTAGGCAACTCCACTAGATCCCAAGACTCATTCTTATCCAAAGATGTCATTTATTCGTCCATGGCCCTTTTCCATAGATTTGCATCCTCTGAATCCATAGCCTCCCTGACAGTTCTAGGATCATCATCAGTAATAGACAAAGAAAAATTTGAATGGAAATCAGATGGAGTATACCTTTTTGGTAGCCTTCTTTCTCAAACCGATCTCCTCAATACTGGAGTATGAGGATCTTCTTCTTCTGATTCCTATTCTTATGTAGAGTCTGACTCATCATATTTTAAATCAAACTCTATTTTCTCCGGTTCTTTCTTACTTGATAGGAATTCCTCTTTAACATCATCCTTCATTTCTCCAAATACCACATCTCGGCTATACACTACCTTCTTAGTTTTTGGGTTCCAAAGATTATAATCTTTGAGACCATCTTTATATCCAATAAAGATACAGTTTTCAGCCTTCATATCTAGCTTACTCATGTTTTCCTTTGGAACATGAACATATGCATCATAAGAGATATGTGAGAGAAGGTTCCTTACCATTCCATACCTCTTGTGGAGTCTTGTTATCCAACGTTGATGAGGGTGATATGTTGACCAGGTAACATGTAGTACCCACTGCCTCTGCCCAGAATTCTAGCCCTAACCTGGCACCACTGAGCATGCACCTTTCTTTTTCCATCAGAGTCCTGTTCATCCTTTCTGCAACTCCATTCTGTTGAGGTGTGTATGGATTAGTCTTCTGTGTTGTTATACCAGACTTCTTACAGAATTCTTCAAATTCATTCCCGTGGAACTCTCCACCATTATCTCTCCTCAACACCTTAATTATTTTCTCTGTTTGATTCTCAACCAGAGCCTTAAACTCTTTAAACCTGTCAAAGACTTCAGATTTCTTCTTGAGGAAATATATCCAATTATTCCTCGATAAGTCATCTATAAATGAGACATAGTACATATATTTTCCCAATGATGAGACCGACACAGGTCCAAAAACATCATTGTGAACTAGCTGTAAAATTCCTTCTGCCCTTTTTGCATCGGAGGGAAATCTTACTCGATTCTACTTCCCATATAGAAAATGTTCATAGAAATCAAAATCTAGAGATGATTTAGACATACCTTCAACCATACCTTTACCGTCTAGTAGTTGAAGACCCTTCTCTCTGATACGCCCCAGTCTTTGATGCCACATCATAACCTTTTCTCCAGAGACTGTAGGAGTTCTTTCTTCTTCAACTCCAATATCAGGAACAATGGAACTATTACACCCATCACTAATAGTGATTCCTTGCAACTTATACAGAGTTCCAAACCAAACTCCCTTCAACAACACCATTGCTCCTCGAACCATCCTGCAGGTTTCCTTTTTCAAATATTGTTTTTACCCATGCATCATCCATTTTTCTTACAAAAATCAGATTTCTAGCCAAACCTAGGATGTGCAGAACACCAGGCAGTGTTCTAATCCTTCCATGTATGAGCCTCAACTTGAATTTTCCTCATCCTATGATTTTGTTTGTCGAATCATCACCTAAGAAAACATTACCTCCATCATACCTTTCATATTCGCAGAACCACTCCCTGTGGAGAGTCATATGAAAGGATTCACCCAACTCAACCAACCAAGCCTCATGATGTGCATGTGTGCTTGAAGAAGCCAAGTACACATCCCCTCCTTCTTCCTTGGAGGTATTTTCTTCTGTAGAAGGAGATTCTTCAGATCCCTTCTTTTTCTTAAATTTGGATCTACACTACTTCTTGTAGTGCCCTTCTTTTTCACATCTCCAACATAACTTTACAAACTTTCCGGTAGATTTAGATCTACCCATAGACTCAGATCTTCCACTTGAGAACTTAGATCTATTTCTTTCCTGGGAACGTCCTCTTGCAAATAATGTGTCTGTTCTTTGTCCTTCCATATTCTTTCGTCTCATCTCCTCTGACAACAAGAATGAGACCACTTCATCAAACTTCAAGGAAGTTGTATTACTACCTATGGCCACAACCAGACTATCCCACGAGTCTGGTAAAGAACATAATAAACCAATACATTTATCTTCATCTAAAATTTTAATCTCAACATATACTAACTGACTTACCACAGTATTGAAGGTGTTCAAATGCTCTTCCACCAAGTCTCCATCTCTCATCCTTAGGTTATATAGCTTCTTTCTCAGGAATATTTTATTCACTAGGGACTTGGACTGATACAACTTCCCCAACTTTTCCCATAAATCCTTGGTTGTAGCTTCCTCTAACACATTCAGTAATATTGAATCCGAGAGACACAATCGGATTGTGCTCTTTGCCTTCTGATCCAAATTTTTCCAGTCATCTATTGAAGTTCATGTAGGTGCAGTACCTGGATCTACCGCGATCCACTGATCTCTGTCCACCAATAGATCTTCCATATTGAGCTTCCACATCTCAAAACTTTTCCCATTAAACTTCTCGATCTCCATCTTTGAATTGCTTGAAATTTCTTTTCACCTAAAAAAATCAATACCACAGATCTCCCACTATAACAAGGCTTATCACAGTCCCGAGCCAAACCCTTGACCACAAAGGCGTCCCCCTGAAGCCAACAAAGCTCTGATACCAAATGTTGATTTTAACCTTGTACAATATTTACTGCAAACAAATATTCAGTAAAAGAACAAAAAAGATACAATGGAAAATACAAACATTACATAGAGATTTTCCCCTGGAAACCCAAACTAGGAAAACCAACATATTCTATATTTTCATTATGTTACATTGTTTACAATACAATATACATATAGGAGCCAATGGCATCCAAAACCATAACCCAATGACCTAGATTAGTCAACAACCCTAATTCCTTAACCGGAAATAGAAAACCATCGGTAAATAAACCATGTGCCGAAAAACCACCTAAATATGTAACACTACTATTAGTGCAAAGGATATAACACATACCCAACAAATGTATAGTTGAAAATATTATTTTGAGACCTTTCCAATGGTATATGAAACTCCCTTTTACTCCATAGGAATGACAATATAAGAAATATTTTTTCAAGTCAACCCAACCCAAAAGTACAAGTCGGCCCAACCAATTTTACAAGTTAGCCACATAAGTGAACTTAGCAACAATATAAATGTAGGATATATGTCCACATTTGAATCTCATCAAAGAAAGAAGAGTGAGTATTAGTGTCAAGAAGAGATTTTAGGTGTGCAAGAGGAGTTGGGGAGTATTCTTGGGGTTTAAAGGTGTGTAAGAGAATTTTTCTTGGAGTTTTAAGGGTGCGTTATGAAGGACTAAGGTCTATGATGCTGCAAAGTGCGTTGTTTTGAGATTGTGATGCTACAACCTCTAATTATATTCTGGAAATGATGCTATGAGGTTCATTAGGGAATGAAGGATAAATCTAACTAGGTTTGAAGCTATGTCTAGGGTATTAAGTAAGGAGAGGTTTTGGAGCATGAAATTTAAGGGTATGATGATGTTGTGAAATGCATGAAGTATGAAGCATGCAGGTGAATTCAGAAGTATTGTACGTATGAAGATCTTATATTGGTACCTATACATGTCTTACTAAGTTGGTGCTCAGATGAGGATATTGATGTCTCAAGTATGTTGGTGCCTACACAATATCTAACTGAGTTGGTGCTCATATGAAGAGATTGGTGTCTCTAGTAGGTTGGTTCCTACACAATATCTTGTTGAGTTGGTGATCAACTAAAGAGATTTGTAACACACCTAACCACCTTTCCTTACATAGGTTGGTGGGATGTTAAAATTATCCTTCTTAATTCAGTTCTCATCTATCTTTAAATACCCTGGACGGATTCCACTTGCTGAGAGCTCTCCAACGACTGTAACCATACCCAAATACGATCTCTGGATCTAAATTTATAGCCTCCCAAAGTTTTCAGGTTGTCGTTGATGAATCCACCTCATTTCCATGTGGCATCCATGTGGATCCTTACAACTTGTGCCATCCTATGTGGTGCTAACATGTCATCGGTGTGGAACCTACCCTTTGTCTCACTTCTGAATGGTTTCAACTTCACAAAAAATTTCTTTGTCGCCATCAGAATCTATCTCCCATGAGATATCATTTACCCAAATGGTCTTTTCCAACGACGATTACCCTAGTACGTATAATCCTCTAGTCAAATGACCCTCATGTTATGATGGTGAATGGATCAGATTGCATCAGTGACTCCATATTACATGATCGATAACACCTATACCCTTGACCTCTTTTACGATGAATGAGTGGGGACTACATAGATCCATGACTGATATTTCATCTCGCCTCTCTGCCATCCAATGACAATCATTTAGCCCAATCCATTTTCATTGCCGGTCCATTCTCTAGACCTTACTCCAAGTCCCTACTCACCAATATCTGATGAATGAATGGGATCTAATGACATCTAGATTCAACGGTCTAGATTGTAATCGAAGACTTAAGGACTCCCAATCCCTCCGAGACTACTCTCATCCCATTGATCATTCAACTGGTGACAATTGTCACCCCCTAGAGGCAATGTTGACTGCCATGTTGGCATGCGACGTTGTCATGACATCATCATCACCTTTCCTCACTTAAGTAGAACCTACAATAATCTAGCACCGAGAAAATCAATTTTTGTAATATCCCTAGGCCGAACCCAATTGTAAATGTAAATGCAAATGTACTTAAGTTGGTCAGTTGTTTGATATCATTTTTGTATGCACCTTTCATGGCATAGTGTGCACATGTACTGCGCAGTAAACTGATGAAGTGTGCACATTCCAGGATACCGTGCAGCAACTTAAGTGCGCGTGATTTTGAGGCTAGGGAGCCTTTATGTATATGTTGTGTTTTATAGGCTGGTGAGTAGGTTATTATAAGCTAGGAGGCTTATGTTTGTATTAGGCCAGAGAGCCTAGATGCTAAAGGCTAGTATGCCTATTTTCTATATGTCTCATCAATAATATAAAATACATCACTGCGCGCAGACCGACCACAATAAAAGAGTATGGGGGACTAAACTCCACTAGTTAGGGAAAGGGTGGGGGGGATAAAAATTAAGAAAAAGGGGCTAAGCTAGGGAGCTTAAGCCAAAAAGGAATATTATATTAATATTTCTTAAGTATAAAGTATGGATAATTATTTTATCCTAAGTTCTAAAGTTGGGGACAAGTGGGCCAAAGTAGCTCCCAACATGACAAGTGTCAAGTTGGGGACATGCATACACATTGTTGGGACTTAGTTCATTTTCCACCACTCCTTTTATCATGCAGTCAATCACTCCATCATCATTCACACACTCATTGAGCTATCCTCCATACCTTCATGTCACTGTACCTAAACCTGTATCCACAAAAATACTTGTTTGTGTATTTGGTTAGCTTGGGAGCTAGACTGAAGAAGCGGGTTGTCAAGACCGTGAGAAATCTCGCGATGTGAGAGAATTGTTGGGAAGTGATTTCCTGAAGGTGATAAACTGCAACTACAGGGCTCTAAGACTTCATGTCCAGCCTGTTGCTGAAGCCCGGAAAGGAAGTGGGGCAATTGAAAGACTGTTGAGAAGAGAAGGGGCACACTTCCTAGGGTGGGACAAACATGTGGGGAATGAGGGACTGTAGGTTGTTAGTTTGAGTTGGCACCTGTGACAGAGTGTTTCCTGTTGTTTGAGATAGTCAACCTGGTTAGGAATCCTTTTACCCGGGTGGAGTTTAGTCCCATCTCGGGGGTGACCCATGTAAATGTTTTGAACCTGCACATAATAGATCTAGCTAAACAATAATACACACATTCGCAGAGAGAATTGGAGAAAGAAGAAGAAGGAGAGAAAAAATGAAAGAATTATCATTAACTGTATTCCACACTCAAAGAGTGAATAATTTACAATAGATATAGTATACATGAGTAACTAATGATCCATAGTGGTGTTCTAGAGTGATATAGACACACACCAACAGTTACGGGAGTGAACTGCCATCTAGTCTAGTCTCTTAGGCAGTTACGGGAGTGAACTGCCACCTAGTTGAGTTAACTAGTCAACTAGTCTTCAATTAACTGACTGAACAGAGAGTAGTGAGGAGTTAACTCAGGAAATCAAGGGTAATGCGCCAGTCTAGTGATGATCCAAAGGCAAGTGCGCATAAGCTGGTGATGATCCCTATGTTGCATGGTGACAAAACCAATGCAACATCTAAACTCAACGCAACTAGTCAAATTGAAGTGTCAACTGAAAGAGAATATTATCTAGGTGGAATATTCTCCCCTAAAATATAGGAGACTAGATAATGAATAATTATGACTAATAAACAAGGAAAAAACTTACAAAAAAGAAATCATAGGTGTGTGTGAAGTAACCCCAACACCCCCCCTGAACATCACTATGGTGAAAATAAAGAATCGGTCCCGGCAACGAGGCCATGTTAGGTACCCAAATATAAAAGATACACTAAAATAAATGAGGAAAGAGGGAAAACCTCATGGGAAAACCCCCCGCTCAAATTACAATGCATAAAAAAATAAAATGAGAAGGAACAAAAAGAAGTTGTTAAGCAACTGTATCCTTCACTCCAAGAAGACCTCGCAACTGTGCAAGTTTGTGCTCGTTGAAGATTTTGTTGAAGATGTAGATGTCTACATGGATCTGATGAAGTAGATGCACCATTGATATGTCCACACATATCCAATTTATCTTATTGGAATGAATAGTATCCAAATAAATTTTGGATGAAACTTTGAAAACCGTGCAGCCGTTTCCAGAAAAACATTGAAATTTTGTTGATTTTAAAATGATCATAACTTCACTTCCTGGACTCCGTTTCAGACGATTTTTTTTTTGAAATTGGATATTTCTTGAGAGGAATTCAAATATCCAATTTGTTTATGCAATTTGTGATCATAAAATATTATAATGGAGTCTGATGTGCGCGGCTCCCTTTTTGTCTCCTGAGATGCATGCATTGTGCATGAAAAAATATCTGCATGTGACTCCTGAGATGTATGCCATATATCTTCCACATGAATTTCAAAAAAAAAATCTGAAATGGAGTAGACATCATCTTCAATTATTGCAATACAAATTTGTGTAGATACTTGTGTAGAAGGCTCTTCAAACTGAGATGATTTATCTTCCAGTGGCTTTTCTACATTCTCTATCTTGTCAACATTTTGCATGCATTCTTCCTTATTCCCAAATAAAACCTCCAATCTGCTCCATAAATAATTTGGAGTGAATTCTTGTGAGTCATCATATACTTGATGAAGAATTTCGGGAGAAATAAAATAGAGGATACATCCTATGGCCATATCTTGTCTATTAAGAAAGTCATTTTTCTCATCGACAGAATCAGGCTCTACTTCCATTGCCATGGTTATTTGGTACAAGCCTCTCCATCTAAGCATAAGAAAAATTTTGGGCTTCCATTCCAAATAGTTATGAGGCATGAGAAGTATTTCTGGCGAATAATCCATTTTTTTGTTGTCTTCAATCTTCAGTACCTGCAAAAATAATTTGGTGTAGCTTTTGCTTAGCAGTCTGTCGGATCTGATACCATGTAAATGTGTTGAACCTGCACATAATAGATATAGCTAAACAATAATACACACATTTGCAGAGAGAGTTGGAGAAAAAAGGAGAAGGAGAGAAAGAATGAAAGAATTCTCATTAACCGTATTCCACACTCAAAGAGTGCATAATTTACAATAGATATAGTATACATGAGTAACTAATGAGCCATATTGGTGTTCTAGAGTGATATAGACACACACCGACAGTTACAGGAGTGAACTACCACCTAGTCTAGTCTCTCAGGTAGTTACAGGAGTGAACTGCCACCTAGTTGAGTTAACTAGTCGACTAGTCTTCAGTTAACTGACTGAACAGAGAGTAGTGAGGAGTTAACTCAGGAAATCAAGGGTAATGCACTAGTCTAGTGATGATCCCAAGGAAAGTGTGCATTATCTGGTGATGATCCCAATGTTGCATGGTGACAAAACCAATGCAACATCTAAACTCAACTCAACTAGTCAAACTGAAGTGTCAACTGAAAGAGAATATTCCCTAGGTTGAATATTCTCCCCCAAAATATAGGAGACTGGATAATGACTAATTATGACTAATAAACAAGGAAAAACCTTAGGAAAAATAAATCCTAGGTGTGTGTGAAGTAACTCCAACAACCCACTACTGAGAGTGATGAGCAGTGTGGTCTAAGGCTGGGAGGTTTGTGGAAAGTCTGCACGTAGTTGGTGATATTCTTACCAAGATAAGTGCCAATTATTGTTACCTTTTTAGCTCGGGAGGTACTCCACATGTTTTTTCTTGTATGCGGATGTTACCTCATACTTACACTATGAAACACTTACTTTGTAATAGTTTTTATAAAGTTATTTTAAGTGGTTCTTTTATTAAAGTGACTTTTTAATAAAGTGTACCTTCTATTTTTAAAGTGACTTTATTTTCATAAAGCACTTATGTAATAAAGAGAAATCAGTTTAATATTTCAAGTTATTCATTTTGGAGAGAATGGATCATGACCCTTGATCTTGAAAAATGAAAGATCTAATCTTGGCCTTTGGATTTAGGGTTGGGGAAGGTGAAAAGACACTTTGGGGGGGAAAGGTCATTTTCAGATTATAAAAGAATGTATTGGGTAGTGTGCAAGACATGTTAAGAAGACATCGGGAGGAGATTGAGAGAGATTTTCTGAGTATGTTTGAGAGATGAAAGAGAGCAACAAAGAGGGCACGTTTTCCAAGGAAGGAGGGCACAAATCCCAAGAAAAAATTTATGTGAGTATAGGGCCGAAATATTTTTCTGTTGTGGGAGGTCGTACTATACGGATCCATACAGTATGTACAACCGTAAGGATTTGGCACAGAAAGCGAGGCAGATTAGGGCAAGATTTTCAAGCTGAATTTTAAATTTGTGTTCGTTGTTTCTGGGTCATATGTAAGAGTCCGTACAGTTCACTGTGGGCATGGAAAACGAGGTACGAAATAGGTCGTACAACAACACGGATTTGGCATGTTTTTCGAGGAAGAATTTATTGGGACTGTTTTGGTGTTGTGAGGTATTTTCCTTGGTTGGAAATGTGTATTTGCAGTTGTTTTGTACTTTCCTGAAGCTGAATAATATATTTGTCTCTCTCTCTCATTGGGTTTCCCCATATTGGGGTTTTCCCTGGCATTTGCCTAAATTTCTGAGTGTTATGGGTTGTTGTCCACTGTGTTATTTTCGCTGCTACTTTTCTTAGCAATGTGTATTTTTGCTTATGGTAATTTCTGAATGTGGTTTTATGCATTTATGATGTTTATGAAAACATATATCTCTAGGTTGCTAAGTGTTTGACATAAATTTCAGTTCGTTGAAATTTTTTCATTAAAAATCTACATGGTATAAGAGCTTTGTCTCTGACAGTGGGCAATGTGACTTTTGGGCAAAAGGGTGTGACTGTATTCCTTGAGTTGTGACAGGGAATATGGATGCAAGCATTATATATGAGGATCGATTGGATGGAATTTCCAAATATTTGCAGTGGAAGGTTTGATTGTCAGTCGTTCTCAAGGAGAACAAAATTTATAACTATGTCAATTATGTTGTGGCACCTCCCGCAACAGATCCTATTGCTTTGGAATTGCATGAGGTCAAGGAAGCCAAATCTCATAGGATTATTCTGGATGGGGTGAAGGATCACCTTATCCCACACTTAGCTAATAAAAATACTGCCAAGGAGATGTGGGATGCACTTAAAAACTTGTTTGAGGTGAAGAACAAGAACCTGAAGATGGCCTTGAAGGCCAAGTTGCATGATACCAAGATGGGGAAGGAGGAGAGTGTATCTTCTTATCTTACCCGGGTAGCTCAAGCAAAAGATGAGTTGGCATCTATTGGAGAGGTCATTATGGATTCCGAGTTGGTGAGAATAGCCTTAAATGGCTTCACCAAAGAATGGGAATTCTTCGTAAAGTGTGTGGTGGGACGTGAGAATCTACCATATTGGAGCAGACTGTGGGATGATTTCACTCAGGAGGAGATCCGGGAAATATCTCAAAGCAGTGAACAGAAGACAGACAGAGTTGATGAGAATGTTTCTCTTACTACAAAGAGCAAGAAGAAAGGAATTTTTGGAAGGGACTTGAGTAAATTCATATGTTATTGTTGTAACCAGTTGGGGCACCTTGCCTCTCATTGTCCTGAGAGGAAGAAGAAGAAGAAGGAACCAGAAGGGCCTGAGACAACTACTACAACAACCATGGAGGACTTTGCTTCAAATTTCAATACAGAATTTTCTTTGGTGACCCTAGTTTCCAGTGTCGGTAGAGGAGGATCTGGAGGTGATATCAGATGGATTGTGGATAGCGGAGCCTCTAGCCACATGACGGGAATCTGGCAAGTATTCCTAGATTTCATAGAGATTGGTCCTGGCCAATAAGTGGTAAATGAAGGTGGTATGGTGAAAGTTGTACATGGATTTGGGAATGTTAGATTCCAACTCGAGTTTGGGGGACTCTTGGAGCTTGATAGAGTTCTCTTTGTTCTAGGGTTGAGAGTTAACTTGATATCAGTCTTAGCCTTGGAGGATGTAGGATATTGCATATTTTTCAAGAGGGAACATGTCTTTATCTACAGGCAAGGAGTGGACCTGGTAGAGCTGCAACTGATCGGTAACAGGGTGGGCAGGTTGTATATGTTGAGAGGACAACCTTCAGTGTATGATTCAACGTTGGATGAGGAGCATGAGGAGGCTTGTGAGCCTACGGTGGTGCAAGGGATTCAGTCTTGCATTCCGAGAGAAGAGAATGAGTCTCTTATGAGCACTGGTAGGAGGCTTAGCCAGGTTGATCGAACCAATGCTCAAGATGAAGTGATCTCAAGGTTCCAAGATGTTGCGAGAAGAAGATCTTCTAGTTCAAGTTTTGTGCAGATATTGAGGATGGCTCCAGGTTCAAAGGGAGCTTCTATAGAGCACAGTGTGATGGGACCAGATGATGGAGATGGCAGCAAGTAAATCCATCGCTAAGAGGGAGTGTTATCTTTTTAGCTCAGGAGGTACTTTTTATGTTTTGTCTTGTATGCGGATGTTACCTCATATTTACACTATCAGGCACTTACTTTGTAATAGTTTTTATAAAGTTATGTTAAGTGGTTCTTTTATTAAAGTGACTTTTTAATAAAGTGTACATTCTATTTTTAAAGTGGCTTTATTTTCATAAAGCACTTATGTAATAAAGTGAAATCACTTTAATATTTCAAGTGATTCATTTTGGAGGGAATGGATCATGACCCTTGATCTTGAAAAATGAAAGATCTAATCTTGGCCTTTGGATTTAGGGTTGGGGAAGGTGAAAAGACACTTTGGGGGGGAAATGTCATTTTCAGATTATAAACGAATGTCTTGGGTAGTGTGCAAGACATGTTGAGAAGACATCGAGAGGAGATTGAGAGATATTTTTTGAGTATGCTTGAGAGAGGAAAGTGAGCAACAAAGAAGGCACAAATACCAAGAAAAAATTTCTGTGAGTTTTGGGCCGAAATATTTTTCTTCTTGTGGACGTCATACTGTATGAATCCATATAGTCTATACAGTCCGTACAATTTCGTACAGTTTGTACGAATTTGACATGGAAATCGAGGAAGATTTGGGCATGGGTTTCAAGGCAGATTTCAGGTTTTCCTTCGTTGTTTCTAGGACATACAGAACAATCCATACAATTGACTGTGGGCATGGAAAATGAGGTACGGAAGAGGTTGTACAACAGTACAGATTTGGCATGTTTTTTGAGACATAATTTATTGGGACTGTTTTGGTGTTGTGAGGTATTTTCCTTGGCTCGAAATGTGTATTTGTTGTTGTTTTGTACTTTCCTAAAGATGAATAATATCTCTCTCTCTCTCTCATTGGGTTTCCCCATATTGGGTTTTTCCCTAGCATTTGTCTAAATTTATGAGTGTTATGGGTTGTTGTCCATTGTGTTATTTCCACTATTATTTTTCTTAGCAATGTGTATTTCTGCTTATGGGAATTTTTGAATGTGGGTTTATGCATTTATGAAGTTTATGAAGACAGTTATCTCTAGGTTGCTAAGTGTTTGACAGAAATTTCAGTTTGCTGATTTTTGTCATTAAAAATCTACATGGTATCAGAGCTTTGTCTCTGACAGTGGGCAGTGTGACTTTTGGGAAAAAGGGTGTGATTGTTTTCCTTGAGTTGTGACAGGGAATATGGATGCAAGCATTAGATATGAGGATCGGTTGGATGGCATTTCCAACTATTTGCAGTGGAAGGTTCGATTGTCAGCCATTATCAAGGAGAACAAAATTTATAACTATGTCAAATCTGTTGTGGCACCTCCCACAACAAATCCTATTGCTTGGGACTTCCATGAGGTCAAGGAAGCCAAAGCTTGGAGGATTATTCTGGATGGGATGAAGGATCACCTTATCCCACACTTGTTTGAGAAAACTACTGCCAAGGAGATGTCCTTAAAAACATGTTTGAGGTGAAGAACGAGAACCGGAAGATGGCCTTGAAGGCCAAGTTGCATGATACCAAGATGGGGAAGGAGGAGAGTGTCTCTTCTTATCTTACCTGGGTGGCTCAAGTAAAATATGAGTTGGCAACTGTTGGAGAGGTCATTACGGATTCTGAGTTGGTGAGAATAGCCTTAAATGGCTTCACCAAAGAATCAGAAGTCTTCATAAAGTGTGTGGTGGGACGTGAGCATCTACCAGATTGGAGCAGACTGTTGGATGATTTCACTCAGGACGAGATCTGGGAAAGATCTCAGAGGAGTGAACAGAAGACAGATAGAGATGATGAGAATGTTTCTCTTACTGCAAAGAGAAAGAAGAAAGGAAGTTCTGGAAGGGACTTGAGTAAAGTCAGATGCTATTGTTGTAACCAGTTGGGGCACCTTGCCTCTCATTGTCCTGACATGAAGAAGAAGAAGAAGGAACCAGAAGGGCCTGAGACAGCTGCTACAACAGCCATGGAGGACTTTGCTTCAAATTTCGATAGGGAATTTTCTTTGGTGACCATAGTTTCGAGTGTCGACAACAAAGGATTTGGAGGTGATATCAGATGGATTGTGGATAGCAGAGATTCTAGCCACATGACGAGAATCTAGCAAGTATTCCTAGATTTCAAAAAGATTGGTCATGGCCGACAAGTGGTAAATGAAGGTGGTATGGTGAAAGTTGTACGTGGAGTTGGGAATGTTAGATTCCAACTCGAGTTTGGGGGACTCTTGGAGCTTGATAGAGTTCTCTTTGTTCCAGGGTTGAGGGTTAACTTGCTCTCAGTCTCATCCTTGGATGATGTAGGATATTGTGTATTGTTCAAGAGGGAACATGTCTTTATCTACATGAAGGGAGTGGACCCGATAGAGCTACAGCTGATCGGTAAGCGAGTGGACAGGTTGTCTATGTTGAGAGGACAACCTTCAGTGTATGATTCAACATCAGATGAGGAGCGCGAGGAGGTTTCTGAGACTGTGATGGCACCAAGGATTCCGACTTGCATTTCGAGAGAAGAGAGCGAGTATCTTCTGAGCACTGGCAGGAGGCTTATCCAGGTTGATCGAACCAATGCTCAAGATGAAGTGAGCTCAGGGTTCCAGGATGTTTCCAGAAGAAGATCTTCTAGTTCAAGTTCTGTACAGATATTGAGGATGGCTCCAGGTTCAGAGGGAGATCCTACAGAGCACAGTGTGATGGGACTAGGTGATGGAAATGGCAGCGAGTACATCCCTCGCTAAGAAGGAGTGTTAGCTTTTTAGCTCAAGAGGTACTCCACATGTTTTGTCTTGTATGTGGATGTTACCTCATATTTACATTACCAGGCACTTACTTTGTAATAGTTTTTATAAATTTGTTTTAAGTGGTTCTTTTATTAAAGTGACTTTTTAATAAAGTGTACCTTCTATTTTTAAAGTGACTTTNACTTACTTTGTAATAGTTTTTATAAATTTGTTTTAAATGGTTCTTTTATTAAAGTGACTTTTTAATAAAGTGTACCTTCTATTTTTAAAGTGACTTTATTTTCATAAAGCACTTATGTAATAAAGTGAAATCACATTAATATTTCAAGTGATTCATTTTGGAGGGAATGGATCATGACCCTTGATCTTGAAAAAGGCAAGATCTAATCTTGGCCTTTGAATTTAGGGTTGGGGAAGGTGAAAAGACAATTTGGGGGGGAAATGTCATTTTCAAATTATAAAATAATGTATTGGGTAGTGTGCAAGACATGTTGAGAAGACATCGGGAGGAGATTGAGAGAGATTTTTTGAGTATGCTTGAGAGAGGAAAATGAGCAACAAATAGGGCACGTTTTCCAAGCAATGAGGGCATAAATCCCAAGAAAAAAAAATGTGAGTTCTGGGCTGAAATATGTTTCTGTTGTGGGAGGTCGTACGTTACGGATCCGTACAGTCTGTACAACTGAACGGATTTGGCACTCAAATCGAGGTAGATTTGGGCACAATTTTCGAGGTGGATTTCAGATTTTTGTTCGTTGTTTCTGGGTCATATGCAACAGTCTGTATAACTGACTGTGGGCATAGAAAATGAGGTACGAAAGAGGTCGTACAACAATATAGATTTGGCACATTTTTCGAGGCATAATTTATTGGGACAATTTTGGTGTTATGAGGTATTTTTCTTGGCTAGAAATGTGTATTTGTTGTTGTTTTGTACTTTCGTGAAACTGAATAATATATATCTCTCTCTCACATTGGGTTTCCCCATATTGGGGTTTTCCCTGGCATTTGCCTAAATTTCTGAGTGTTATGGGTTGTTGTCCACTGTGTTATTTTTGTTACTTCTTTTCTTAGCAATGTGTATTTTTGCTTATGGTAATTTATGAATGTGGTTTTATGCATTTATGATGTTTATGAAAACATCTATCTCTAGGTTGTTAAGTGTTTGACATAAATTCCAGTTTGCTGAATTTTTTCATTAAAAATCTACATGGTATCAGAGCTTTGTCTCTGACAGTGGGTAGTGTGACTTTTGGGCAAAAGGGTGTGATTGTTTTCCTTGAGTTGTGACAGAGAATATGGCTGCAATAATTAGATATGAGGATCGACTGAATGGCATTTCCAACTATTTGCAGTGGAAGGTCTGATTGTCAGTCGTTCTCAAGAAAAATAAAATTTATAACTATGTCAAATCTGTTGCGGCACCTCCCACAATAGATCCTATTGCTTTGGACTTGCATGAGGTCAAGGAAGCCAAAGCTCTGAGGATTATTCTAGATGGGGTGAAGGATCACCTTATCCCACACTTGGTTAAGAAAACTATTGCCAAGGAGATGTGGGATGCACTTAAAAACTTGTTTGAGGTGAAGAACGAGAACCGAAAGATGGCCTTGAAGGCCAAGTTGCATGATACCAAGATGGGGAAGTAGGAGAGTGTCTCTTCTTATCTTACCCGGGTGGCTCAAGTAAAAGATGAGTTGGAAACTGTTGGAGAGGTCATTATGGATTCTGAGTTGGAGAGAATAGCCTTAAATGGCTTCACCAAAGAATGGGAAGTCTTCGTGAAGTGTGTGGTGGGATGTGAGCATCTACCAGATTAGAGTAGACTGTGGGATGATTTCATTGAGGAGGAGTTCTGGGAAATATATCAAAGCAGTCAACAGAAGACAGACAGAGCTGATCAGAATGTTGTTCTTACTGCAAAGAGCAAGAAGATAGGAAGTTACGGAAGGGACTTGAGTAAAGTCAGATGTTATTGTTGTAACTAGTTGGGGCACCTTACCTCTCATTGTCCTGAGAGGAAGAAGAAGAAGAAGGAACCAGAAAGGGCATGAGACAGCTGCTACAACAGCCATGGAGGACTTTGCTTCAAAGTTCAATAGGGAATTTTCTTTGGTGACCATAGTTTCGAGTGTCGACAACAAATTATTTGGAGGTGATATCAGATGGATTGTGGATAGCAGAGCCTCTAGCCACATGACAAAAATCTAGCGAGTATTCCTAGATTTCACAAAGATTGGTCATGGCCGACAAGTGGTAAATGAAGGTGGTATGGTGAAAGTTGTACGTGGAGTTGGGAATGTTAGATTCCAACTCGAGTTTGGGGGACTCTTGGAGCTTGATAGAGTTCTCTTTGTTCCAGGGTTGAGGGTTAACTTGCTCTCAGTCTCATCCTTGGATGATGTAGGATATTTCGTATTGTTCAAGAGGGAACATGTTTTTATCTACAGGCAGGGAGTGGACCCGATGGAGCTGCAGTTGATCGGTAACTGGGTGGACAGGTTGTATATGTTGAGAAAAAAACCTTTAGTGTATGATTCAACATCGGATGAGGAGCATGAGGAGGCTTCTGAGACTGCGGTGGTGCCAAGGATTCATTCTTACATTCTGAGATAAGAGAGTGAGTCTCTTCTGAGCACTGGCAGGAGGCTTAACCAGGCTGATCGAACCAATGCTCAAGATGAAGTGAGCTCAGGGTTCCAGGATGTTGCCAGAAGAAGAACTTCTAGTTCGAGTTCTGCGCAGATATTGTGGATGGGACCAAATTATGGAGATGGCAGTGAGTACATCCCTTGCTAAGAGGGAGTGTTATCTTTTTAGCTCGGGAGGTACTCTGCATGTTTTGTCTTGTATGCAGATGTTACCTCATATTTACACTACCAGGAACTTACTTTGTAGTAGTTTTTATAAAGTTGTTTTAAGTGGTTCTTTTATTAAAGTGACTTTTTAATAAAGTGTACCTTCTATTTTTAAAGTGACTTTATTTTCATAAAGCACTTATGTAATAAAGTGAAATCACTTTAATATTTCAAGTGATTCATTTTGGAGGGAATGGATCATGACCCTTGATCTT
>JASDQU010240487.1:26689-40958 GCA_032191745.1 Picea mariana | reverse complement strand
AAGGAACATACTGTTAAACAATTGTCAAATTGACATATCAAATCTTGATAAAAAAAAATTGAAAAATAGTCATTAGAAATATAACAAAATTATTCACAAGTTTTGTTTTTACTGTAAAGTGAAATTCTAAATAAAAAAAAAAACTTTTGTATGCCGGAAGTTGAAGAACTTGTGAAAATACAGTTTTTTTTGTCATAAAACAAGCAAAAGTGTTACCCATCTTCATGATTTTACCCTAAAACAAATTGAGACCCTACTAAAAATCCAATGGAGTAGGTGCAAAAATGCATAATTACAGTGCAGAGTTGCGCCCAGTTGAAGTGTGAACAGAAAAATTAATGGGCAATTTTCAAATAACCATAACGTTTTGCTCAAGACTCGGAATTGAGCATGGAAATAGGCGTTGGAAAGGTATCGGATAGTAGAATATAATTATTCACCCAGGAAATTGCTCTGGGCATTCAATTTTCCAGTAAATTAGAAGAAATAATTATGATATATTATTGAACCAGAATGGTTCATATTTTTCATGAAATTGTTGAGTCAATTAGCGTGACAAAGATTTGTTGGTTTCACATTTTGTAGAGTTAACAAAAAATAGATCAGATCAGGATCAACACAGAGTACAGAGGATTGGAATATGCATAGAGGACTTACATCCAGGAAGATGAGATCAGAGGGATGGATGTCCATTTGGGCATTGAAGGAACAAAATCCAATGGACATGGAGAAGGAAGGGATGAAAACATGAATATGGTAGAGACTATTAGAGCCAAGGAGCAGCAAGAGGAATTCAACATGAATTTAATGCAGAGATTGAACATAATAGAAAATAAATTGGATAAGGAGAGTGGCTCAAGAAAATCAGGAAGTCACGGGTCTCCTGATGAAAAAAGAAGAACCATAAGTGTTATCATACATCACCATCACTCCCCAAGGCATTCCAATAAGAGGGCACACAACAACTCAAGTCTGTCCCATGTCAGGAAGTATAAGAGGTTTGGGGTGGATGAGCTATGAGGAGAAATGAACAAAATGAAACCTCCTACATTTGATGGTGAGCACAAGAAGGATGAAGATGCAGAGACATGGTTTTTGGGCATGAGAAAGTATTTTCAATTGCATAATTATTCTTCTCATGCAGAAGAAAGAATTTCCATCTATCAACTCAAGGGAAAGGCATCCATGTGGTGGGATTAGCTTGTGTAGGTGCAACACATTAAAGAGAAAAGTGTTACTTGGAGGGAATTCAAGAAGTATTTTGAGAAGAAATGTTTGACTAAGAGATACTATGACAAGAAAATGAAAGAGTTCTTTGAACTCAAGCTTGGGAGTATGACCATAGATGAATATGAGAGAAGGTTTTTAGAACTATTGAAGTATGTATCTTTCATCAAAGATGAGACAGTTAATATTCAAAGGTATTTGAGTGGATTTCCATCATTCATCAGTGATAAAATATAGTATGATGATCCCAAGACATTGAAGGAGACCATAAGGAGAGATAAATGCCTATATGATCAACAAAAATCAAGGCCAACTTTCCAAAAAGCTTGGGAAGACAAAAAGAAATTCAAGATGGATCAAAGGAAGAAGGGAACTAAGTCACCATTCTTTAGAAATAATACTCAGGGACAACCAACTTCTAGAGAACCCATAAAGATTGAGACAGGGGGTCAAAGGCCAAGGCAGCCACCTATTCAATGTTGGGGTTGTAAAGGAGATCATATGTTCAGAGATTGTGCTCACAGAGGTGAAAACGTGAGGATTGTCCACAATGTACAACAAGTTGAAACAGTGGAGGACATGGGCAAAAATATACCAAGGATCTATGCAGCCCTGGACAACAAGCAAGCAGAGTATCAGTCGCATATGATTAAAGTGGAAGGTATGATCAACAACCAACCCATTTCTATTTTAATTGATTTAGGAGATATTCATAGTTATATAGATCCTAAGATGGTGGAAATTTTGCATTTGCCAAGAAGAAAGCATGGAAAATCTTGGTTGGTGCAGCTGGCTACCGGAGCCAAAAGACAAGTTAATGAGATGGTTAAGTCATGTCTTATGAACATGAATGGACTGAACACGAGGGAAGATTTTAACATCTTGCCTTTAGGTTCCTACAACTATTTAATTGGGATGGGTTGGTTGGACCATCATCATGCTATACTATACTGTCATAACAAGGCATTTACTTGCTTGGATGAGGAAGGGAACGTAAGAAAAGTGCAGGGAATTCCCAGGGAAGTAACCATCAGATAAATTTCAGAATTGCAGCTGAAGAAATGTTACAGAAAAGGGTGTCAAATATTTGCAGCTCATATGGAAGAGACACCTAAAGAGAAGGTGCCAAATTTGGAGGATCATGCAGTCCTGGAAGATTTTGAAGATGTGTTCAAGGAGGTACTAGGACTACCCCCAAAGAGAGATATTTATTTCTCTATAAATTTAATGCCTGGAGCAACTCCAGTGTCAAAGACTCCTTACAAAATGAGTACACCAGAGCTAAAGAAGCGGTATATACACCCAAGTGTGTCACCTTGGGGTGCCCCGGTCTTGTTTGTGAAGAAGAAAGATGGGGCATTAATATTGTGCATGATTTTAGACAATTGAATAAAGTGACTATAAAGAACAAGCATCCTCTGCCAAGGATTAATGATCTCTTTGATCAATTGAAGGATGCAAATATATTTTCAAAGATAGATCTCAGGTCAAGATACCATCAAGTAAGGATTAAAGAGGAAGATATTAGCAAGACCGCCTTCAGAACAAGGTATGGTCATTATGAGTTCACAGTGGTGCCATTTGGGTTGTCAAATGCACCAGTTTTTTTCATGTGCTTAATGAATGGTGTTTTCCGAGAATACTTAGATAAGTTTGTCATTATCTTTTTGGATGACATCCTTGTATATTCCAATTTAGAAGAAGAGCATGAGATTCATTTGAGGATGGTGTTGAAAGTATTAAGAGAGCATCAATTGTATGCCAAATTGAGAAAGTGTTCATTTTATCAGAAGCAAATTCATTATTTGGGGTATATCATTTCAGAGGATGGGATAGCAGTGGATCCTGAGAAAATAGAATCCATTAGAGAATGGTCAGTGCCAAATAATGTGGCAGAGGTCAGATCATTCATGGGCCTTGTAGGCTACTACAAGAGATTTATTTAAGGATTCACAAAGATTGCACACCCAATCACTTCCTTGCAAAAGAAGGGTGTGAAGTTTCAATGGACATTGGATTGTGAAAAGATTTTCCAACACTTGAAACAATTATTAACAAGTGCTCCAATACTAGGGATTGCAGACCCAAATGAATACTTCATTGTATGCACAGATGCATGTAAAGAAGGAATTGGTGGAGTCCTCAGTCAAAATGGGTTTGTTATATGTTATGAATCAAGGAAGTTGAAAGAGCATGAAAGACACTATGCCACTCATGATTTGGAGTTGGCAGCCATAGTGCATTCCTTGAGGAAATGGAGACACTACCTCAAGGGGGAAAGGTTTGAGCTAAGGACAAACCATAATGGTATGAAACATTTATTTGATCAGCTAACTCTAAATGCTAGGCAAAGCAGATGGTTATAATTTCTAAGTGAATATGACTTTGATATAAAGCATATCAAGGGGAAAAAGAACAAAGTGGTTGATGCACTCAGTAGAAGAGTGCATGAATTGCATGCTACAACCATTAGCATGTACCAATCAGATTTGAAAGACAAAATTTTTGAGTCTTCAAAATTAGATTTGCAATACAAGGAATTAGTGGCAAAATTACAACAAGGTAATTTGCAGCAAAACATTAAAGAATACAAGCTAGATAGTGATGAAATTCTCATGTACAAGGGCATAATTTATGTACCAAATTCCTAGGAATTGAAAAATATGATATTGAGAGAAATGCATAATGTACCTTATGTTGGGCACCCAAGTTATCAAAAAACTATTGCAGTTGTCAAGAGTCAATATTATTGGCCAGGAATGAAGAAAGAAGTTGTTGATTTTATTGCCAAATGTTTAGAATGTCAAAAGGTAAAGGTTGAGCATAGACACCCAGCTAGGTTTCTACAACCATTACCCATTCCTGAGTAGAAATGGGAAGTTGTAACCATGGATTTCATCACCAAAATGCCCAGAACAAACAAGCAACATGATTCTATCATGGTAGTGGTGGATAAGCTTACTAAGGCTGCCCATTTTATTCCAGTTAAGCTCACTCACAAGGCAACCAACATTGTTGATGTTTATATGAGAGAAATTGCTCGATTACATGGAATACCCAAGACAATTGTGTTTGACAGAGATCCAAAATTTACCTCAAATTTTTGGAAGGGATCATTTAATGGATTTGGAACAAATTTGAATTTTAGCACAGCTTATCATCCAGAATCCAAAGGAAAAATAGAGAGGGTGAATCAAGTTATTGAGGATATGTTGAGGATGTATGTGATGGATAAACCATCAAAATGGGAAGACTACCTAAACTTAGTAGAGTTTTCTTATAACAATGGGTACCAAACATCTCTAAATATGAGCCCATTTGAGGCACTTTATGGCATAAAATGCAACACACCGGTAAGTTGGGATAACCCAATAGATAGAGCAGTGGTTGGGCCAGATTTACTCAGGGAAATGGAGGAGAAAATGTTGAAAATAAAACAAAATTTAAAGGTTGCCCAAGACAGAAAGAAAAGATATGTTGATAAGGGAAGAACTCACAGGGAATTTAAAGTGGGAGACCATGTATTTTTTAAAGTGAAAGCCAACAGAAGTTCCCTAAAGTTGGGAAATTATTTAAAGTTGGCAGCTCACTATTGTGGGCCATTTGAAATCCTAGAGAGGATTGGTCTAGTAGCTTATATGATTGCATTGCCTGCATCTATGTCTGTTCATAATGTATTCCATGTATCATTGCTCAAGAAATATATATCTGATGCTAATCATGTTATTGATTGGAATGTGATTCAGGTGGAGCAATATGGTGTTTTCCAAGTGCATCCGGTATGCATTTTGGACTGAAAAATCAAACAGCTCCAGAATCGATCGATGGGGCTTCTAAGGGTTTAATGGACCTGGTATGGTCCTGAGGATGCTACTTGGGAGCATGAGGATGCAAAGTGGGCAGAATACCCACATATTTTTGAGGATTTTTGAAATTTTTGTTGTATATGTGTACGTAATGCATTGAGGACAATGCATAAATAAGGGGAGGGGATTGTAATATCCCTAGGCCGAACCCAATTGTAAATGTAAATGCAAATGTACTTAAGCTGGTGAGTTGTTTAATATCATTTTTGTATGCACCTTTCATGGCATAGTGCGCACATGTACTGCGCAGTAAAATGATGAAGTGTTCACATTCCAGGATATCGCACGCAACAACTTAAGTGCGCGTGATTTTGAGGCCAGGGAGCCTTTATGTATATGTTGTGTTTTATAGGCTGGTGAGCTAGTTATTATAAGCTAGGAGGATTATGTTTGTATTAGGCAAGAGAGCCTAGATTCTAAAGGCCAATGCACCTATTTTTGTATATGTCTCATCAATAATATAAAATACATCGTTGCGCATAGACCGACCACGATAAAAGAGTATGGGGGACTAAAATCCACTAGTTAGGGAAAGNAGTATAAAGTATGGATAATTATTTTATCCTAAGTTCTAAATTTGGGGATAAGTGGGACAAAGTATCTCCCAACATGACAAATGTCAAGTTGGGGACATGCATACATGTTGTTGGGACTTAGTTCATTTTCCATCATTCCCTCCATCATGCAGTCAATCACTCCATCATCATTCACACACTCATTGAGCTATCCTTCATACCTTGATGTCACTGTACCTGAACCTGTATCCACAACCATACTTGTTTGTGTAGCTGGTTAGCTTGGGAGCTGGACTGAAGAAGCGAGTTTTCAGGCCCGTGGGATATTGAAGAGGTGGGTTGTCAGGCCTGTCAGAAATCTCTCGGGGTGAGATAATTGTTGGGAGTTGATTCCCTGAAGGTCCTAAACTACAACTACAGGGCTCTGAGACTTCATGTCCGGCCTGTTGTTGAAGCCCGTAAAGGAAATGGTGCAGTCAAAGGACTGTTGAGCAGAGAAGGGGAACACTTCCTAGGATGGGACATGCATGTGGGGAATGAGGGACTGTAGGCTATTAGTTTGAGTTGGCACTTGTGATAGAGTCTTTCCTGTTGTCTGAGATATTCATCCTAGTTAGGAATCCCTTTACCCGGGTGGAGTTTAGTCCAGATCAGGGGTGACCCACTGCTGAGAGTGATGAGCAGTGTGGTCTAAGTCTAGGAGGTTCGTGGAAGGTCTGCACACAGTTGGTGATATTCTTACCAATATAAGCGTCAATTGTGTGATAAATTTACATGATGCATTATTATTTACGTGTTTATTTTTATGGGTTTATCCTATGTGTGGTTATAATTGTCTTTTTATTTATGGGTATTGCATGTATATGTTTACTGTTATTTCAGTATGAATCTGTTCATTTATAGAATGTATTTGTATGTTTACGTTTTATAGAAAAAGTTATGCAAGAGTTTTGTGTGTATATGTTTTAATTGCATGCAGTTCAAAAAATTTATGTGGCATAGCTCAGTTGGATGTTGGGTATGTTACAGTATGTCGATCAGAGAATGAAATAATTTTCTAGTGTAGCATGGCCCGACCTGGGTGGTCGGTGATGTTACAATCTTTCCCTTACGCAATCGATGACTTTTGTTCTTGTTTAAAGTTGTCATCATTGTCAATGATTTTTGGAACCATCGTCCAACTTAGCCAACCTTTTATACCCCGATAACGATGTGACTAGTACAAATGGTCCATATCTCACCGAAGTCACTCCTGACATATTGATAGTCCCCAACCTATCGCTAAGTCCTCATCATTTTCAAACTTTACTCAAGTCCTGGCACTCGATCGCTCTTGACAACGATGCTTTCCCTAATGAAGGGATGAGATCTACATGCCCTACTAGATTGATTTCTCTAAAATTTCCCGACCCAACACAGGGTATTCTACTGGATAACACTCTGAATTTGAGACTTCGTTGATTTTTAGGGTTTTGCAAGATCTTACCAGACCTCCAAGAGTTCGGAGCCTACTTTGAGACTTTCAAAGACTCCCTAACTTTGTCGAGAGGAATATTCTTGCATATATTGCATGATTTCCACTTAAAACATGTAATCTTCTTGGGTCTTAAGGTTTATTACCCATATTGGTACCTCCCAGACTCTAAGGCCTATCTGACATCTTCCAAATGAATATTTTTTCCATATCCTACAAACTTTCCTCTCAAGGATTAGGAGTTTATCCCTGAACACCAAGTGCTCAAGTCCCCATAAGGAACTTTAGATACCAGGACCCCTAAATCACTCTCGAAGTGAAGGTTTTTTCCATATCTTGCAAGCTTTCCCCTCAAGATACAAGGTCACTAAGGATACAAACTACCCCTTCTTATTCAGTTTCATGACTATAATAGATTAAGCAATTACTACTTCTAGTGCATTCCATTTTACTCAAGAATTTAATTCTTCATTTACAAGCATTCACATTTCCCAGTTAATCAAAGAAATACATGTTTAAATCATTAAAACCTACCAACAGATCACATTATATACTTATTTGTTCATGGGAAATGTTCACAACCAATTGAATGAGAGAGGACACGTTTCTTCCCAACCTTAGGCCATACTTTAGAGTTCCTTCCTACAACTCTCCACTCTCGTGCCAAGCCATGATATCACAATGTAATAATTTGGTTGGTTTTTCCAACTCAGATGATCCAGGAAGGTTACTCTCCTTCCTCCATTAATAATAGTAGAAGTTTCCCCCTTCCCACTAAGCTAATGGATTCCATAATTTTATCAGGTAGTTTATCAACTGGATTTCCTTTGCACAAGGGAGCCACTTTTTTGCTATACAATCCCTCGACAACCTCCCCTTACCAATGCCAATTTTTGTCCAGTAAGTACCAAGCTACGACCCTTTATTGCTCTATTTTGGATCTGAGTCTTCTTTGTTTCAAGGTAATAATCATTAAATTGGACAAGCTTCCTATTTTATTTAAGGAAGCTCTTCAATTTCTTCATTTATTCAACCAATGCCAGTGAATGTCTCCGTTCACTGCACCCTTCATTTGAAAGCTCATAGCTCATGCACTCTTTCTCAGAGTATTTTCTTCTATTCACTATGTGTTATTCTCTTCTAATACCACTCTTAGTGACCAATAATTCTATATTCCAGCTCAACTTTATGCTCTCTTTTGTGTTTTCTCTGCATGGAAGTTCCTCTCCCTCTTCTATGTCTCTCATTTTTTTTTCTCTGGGTAATGTTTTTCACCTTTGATCGCTTCTTCGCCAATACTTGTGACTCCCATGGCTTATGTTAGACACCACCTACTATATGAAGTTTTAATCCCTGGAGGGGTAATTTACGGTGTCATCTTTTTCATTTCATTTAATTGACCCTTTCCTTCTCCAAGATACCAAACTGTCAACAATTATTAACTGCCTCAACCACTGATCTATCCTCCATAATTGGTCACGTGGTTTCCTACCGATATGGGTACGTTGGTAGGTGTGAGTTCATGTTTGCAAGCATAATCTATCTTTCAAATAAAACTTCATGTTTTCTTCACCGAAACATCTTAGATCCACCTCACCAACCCACTTCATCAATTCCACATGTGATATCATGGCTAGTACTTTTAAGGTTCTTCCCTTCTCAGTTAGTCGTTTGGTGTTTTCATTAATCTAAATATGATTACAAGCTTCATAAACATAAGCATATGAAGTATTAATAATAATTACAATCATGGGGGGAATTAGGGTGTTGCATTCCCCTCCCCCTTAAATAAACATCGTCCTCAGTGTTTAAAACACCATGTATATATAGTTATATGGAAAACAAAATGGGTATGCCAATCTCATGGCATATTCTAACTCCCATGTAGCCTCATTTGTTCCAAAGTGCTTCCATTGCACCTTGACCTACACAATAGCTTGGTTTCAAAGCATTGTTTCTCTCTTGTCCAGGATGCATTAAGGTTGGGGCTAGAACTCTCCCTCTAGTTCCACCTATATCATAGTCCAATCAATAACGTGATTAGGATCATGAACATATTTCTTTAATAAAGACACATGGAATACATTATGAGCTCTAACAATAGGTGGTAAATAGAGTCTATATGCTACTGGTCCTATTCTCTCTAGGATTTCAAATGATCCATAGTAGTGGGGTGCCAACTTAGCATACATCCCCATTCTCATGGAACTTCTCTTGGGTTTCAGTCAGAGATACACATGATCTCTCACTTTTAACTCTTTGTGATTTATCTTGTTATCTTCATAACTCTTTTTTCTATCTTGAGCTACCTTTAGATTATGCCTTATCTTAATCATTGCATGTTCCATTTCCTTCAACAATTTTGGTCCAAGCGTGATTCTATCCATTTCATTGTCCCAGCTAATTGAAACTCTACACTTCCCGCCATACAGAACCTCAAATGGGCTCATCTTTAATGATTCTTGATAATCGTTGTTGTAGGAAAACTCTACCAAGGGTATATATTCTTCCCATTGCTTGGGTTAATGCATAACATGCATCCTTATTATGTCTTCCAACACTATGTTCACTCTTTTAGTTTGACCATAAGTTTGAGGATGGTAGACCATACTAAATTCCAACTGCGCTCCCAAGCCTGAAAACAATATTTTCCAAAAACTTGAGGTGAACTTAACATATCTATCTAAGATTATGGTCTTAAGCAGACCATGCAATCTGAAAATTTCTTTTATAAAAATATTAGCAACATATATGGCCGTAAAAGTAGATTAAATAGGAATAAAATGAGTTTCCTTTCTCAACTTATCTACTACAACCATGATTGCATCATGTTGCTTCGCTATCTTTGGTAGACCAGTAATAAAATCCATGGAAATTGTTTCCCATTTCCACTCTAGAATAGGTAGAGGTTTCAATATACCTGTCTGACGTTTGTGCTTAACTTTCACTTGTTGGCATTGTAAACATTTAGCAATGTACTCGGTGATGTCCCATGTCATTCTAGGCCAATAATATAACTACCTCACTTCTGTTACCATATTTTTATATCCACGATGACCTACATAAGGTATTTTTCAGAACTCATCCATAACGAGATGTCTCAAATCCGTTGAATTAGGCACATACAACCTGTTGTTATACAACAAGTTATCAAACTCAAGATGATATCCTTCATATTTTATCTCCTTGGTTTCTTGATGTAACCCGTCTTTTACTTGATTGAAGAGCTCATTTTCTTCCAAGAGGGTTTTAATCCTCTGGTTTATTTCAGACTCTCTCGCATGTGTTGTTGCCAAGTGTATAGCTAGTACACTTCGGTTGAGTGCATTTGCCAATTTTTTTCTTTTCCTTTAATGTGTTTGGTTTCAAAATCAAGCTCGTTGATCAACATCATACACCTGGATTGTCTAGCATTCAACCTTGGTTGGTCGAATAGGTACTTCAGACCACATTGGTTTGTCATTAGAACAAACCTTCTTCCTATAAAATAATGTCTCCACATCTTCAATGCATGTACAATTGTTGCAAGCTCTAGATCGTGAGTGACATACTTCTGCTCATGCTCATTTAGATTTCTTGATTCATAAAAAATAAATTTCCCTTCTTGCATAAGGAATCCTCCTAGTCCTTCTTTGAAGGCATCAATGCAAACCAAGAAATCATGTTTAGTGTTTCTAATCTTTAGAATAGGAGCATTAGTAAAATTATGTTTTAGCTGTTGGAAGCTAGCTTCGCATTCTTGTGACCATACAAATTTATTCCCCTTTATTTACAATGAGGTAATGGGGTTACTGATCTTGGAAAATCCCTTTATGAACCTCCTGTAATACCCAACCAATTCCATGAAAGATCTTACCTCGATTACATTTCTAGGGGCAGGCCAATCCATGATTTCCTTAATCTTTTTGGGATCTACTGCCACCCCTTCCATTGAGATTATGTGGCCTAAATAATGGGTTTCCTTTTGAAAGAAATCACACTTGCGTAATTTAGCATACAACTAGTGTTCTCTCCATACTTGTAAAACCATCCTAGGATGTTCTTCATGCTCTTATTTAGTCTTGGAATAAACCAAAATATCGTCCAAAAATACTAGGACAAACTTGTCTAAATATTTGTTGAGTACACTATTCATCAAACATATGAATGTGGCTGGTGCATTTGAAAGCCCAAATGGCACCACTACAAATTCATAATGCCTCTACCTTGTTCTAAAGGTTGTTTTGTGGATGTCCTCATCCTTAATCCTGACTTGGTGATATCCAAACCTTAAATCAATCTTTGAAAAGATTGCAGCTCCTCTAAGCTGATCAAAGAGATCATCAATCCTGGGCAAAGGATAATTTTTCTTGATGGCCATCTTGTTCAACTGCCTATTATCAATACACAGTCTCAAGGTATCATCCTTCTTCTTTACAAGCAAGGTTGGTGCTCCCCACGGGGATACACTCGGCCTAATGTAACCTTTATCCAACATTTCCTTTAGCTGCACTGTTGTGGGGTATTTTACCCTACGGACTAGCATATGAGTTGGCCAGATGCCAGGTAAGCATATGTGGTGCAATTTAGGGTTATAACAGATGCCCCCTAATGTGTGAGGTCAGAAGAGCATCTGATGGACGAAATACATTACCAATCTTTTACCAATCTATACTGATATGCTGAATGAGTGAGCCCAAGAATCAGGAATCGGGAAGTGTCGTCTGCAAAAAATATCAAATGTCTCACTGAGGCGGGTATACCCATGCTCGGGATAAAAAAGAACGCATGGCTACCAATCAAATACACTGTAGATCCATGTCATATAACTATATAAAGTGTAGCCACGAACAGTACACAACGGAGCTACATCTCGAAATCCAAAAGATATACATGCAAAGTATCCATCTTCGTAGAAGCTGATAAGGTCTGATGGCTAGAGATGAGGACTTCAGAGCTCGAGAAACAACTTCAAAATCTTCAAAACTCGGGTAGGAGTGTAATATGAGTGTATGACTGCACTACCCAGAGGTCTTCGACGGCTCGTTGGGCATAGACAAAATTGATAATCTTGATGATCAGACTGAAGGCTTCAGTGATTTCGAACAAAGACTTGATTGGACGTTCAGGATGGCCGGGTATGCGGACAAGAGACATATTGCAGAGTGGCCGACTCAGGCTAAGTAACAAACTGCCCTTGGACAATAGCACGACAAGTGATAAGACTCAGGCAGCATATCTGTTAATCATAAGTCTACGAAGTAGGAGGCAACGCAAACTCTCCATATGTTTGGAAGAGTAACCAAACGGTGGAGGACACAACTCAATATAGAGAGCAAAGCTTCCTAAGGTCGTACTACATCCCAAAGTCTGATGAATCAAACTGATAGATGTGCTTTATCCAAGGGCGGCTCATAATGCTGCCAATAAAGAAAATACTTTTCCCATCCTCTTTTTGGGGTATATTTGATTTTTTTTTTATTCTTTTTGATGATTTTGAAAAAGAATAAAGGAATATTACGTTACAATGGAGGAACGAGTACCGCAAACATACAAGCTCAAGGCACAAGGACAAGACTGATGTTCTAGGGAAATGATACTCGGGAAAATCCTCCAGTGGCCAAAGGTGTTAAGACGCAAAGGCAAACTGTTACTAGGCTGAAAGGTAAAGGATGCAGATGTGGTTGATAGAACACACAATGGTAACGTCCTTCGATGTAAGTTTTACGAGCCCAAAGAAGGGAAGCTCGGTGATTTTTCATGTTTAGAGAGTCTGAAAAAACATAAAAGGAAACTCCATTGGGATACCTTTTTCGTCAATAGTCTAGTCGGTTCGAAAAAGGGGTAAACTAGCACCAACTAGATGTCAATTCAAAACCATTTTAACGAGTGTGACAAGGACAAGATCACTCGGCTATTTTTTCAATTTTAAGGAGTCTGAAAAAAGCTTAACTATGGACTCCATCAGGAATGTTCTTCTGAACCGTTTAACGAGTGTGAAAGAATAAGGTCACTCCGCGATCTTTTCANGCTTGATTGGACGTTCAGGATGGCCGGGTATGCAGACAAGAGACATATTGCAGAGTGGCCGACTCAGGCTAAGTAACAAACTTCCCTTGGACAATAGCACGACAAATGATAAGACTCAGGAAACATATCTATTAATCATAAGTCTACGAAGCAGGAGGCAACACAAACTCTCCATATGTTTGGAAGAGTAACCAAACGGTGGAGGACACAACTCAATATAGAGAGCAAAGCTTCCTAAGGTCGTACTACATCCCATAGTCTGATGAATCAAACAGGCAGATGTGCTTTATCCAAGGGCGACTCATAATGCTGCCAATAAAGAAAATACTTTTCCCATCCTCTTTTTGGGGTATATTTGATTTTTTTTTTGTTCTTTTTGTTGATTTGAAAAAAGAATAAAAGAATATTACGTTACAAGGGAGGAACGAGGATCGCAAACATAAAAGTTCAAGGAATAAAGACAAGACTGATGTTCTAGGAAATGATACTAGGCTGAAAGGTAAAGGATGCAGATGTGGTTGATAGAACACACAATGGTAACGTCCTTTGATGTAAGTTTAACGAGCCCAGAGAAGGGAAGCTCGGTGGTTTTTCATGTTTAGAGAGTCTAAAAAAGCATAAAAGGAAACTCCATTGGGGTACCTTTTTCATCAATAGTCTAGTCGGTTCAAAAAAGGGGTAAACTAGCACCCACTAGACGTCAGTTCAAAACCATTTTAACGAGTGTGACAAAGACAAGATCACTCGGCGATTTTTTCAATTTTAAGGAGTCTGAAAAAAGCTTAACTATGGACTCTGTCAGGAATGTTCTTCTGGACCGTTTAACGAGTGTGAAAGAATAAGGTCACTCGACAATCATTTCAATTTTAGGGAGTCTGAAAAGAGCTTAACTATGGACTCCGGGGGGGTTTCTTTTTCGTAAATTTAGTCCCTCGGGCCCGAAAAAGGAATAAAATTATACCTGAGGATACTCTTCTAAAGAATGGAAATTCAATAGAGCGTTCCTTTGTTCGTACAGTTGACCGTCCGGACCAAAAAAGGGGTAAACTACCGTCGGACAGACGTGACTTCAAATTTCAGTTTAACGAGTGTGAAAGGTCACAAGATCGCTCAGCAATATTTTCATGTTTAGAGGGTCTGAAAAGGGCTTAAAAGGAGACACGTTTAAGGAATGTTCT
>JASDQU010240487.1:0-24125 GCA_032191745.1 Picea mariana | reverse complement strand
ATTGGCTAGCAACTTTGTGCCGGCGTCGTATCTCACAGGTAACTGGAAATGGTTAAGGAAAGCCATAGCCAGTTCGCCGAAAAAGGAATATCGTGAGCGGTCAAGCTCTATGTACCATTTCGCGGCATTCCCAATAAGAGTGCGTTGAAACAATCTCAACTGGACGGAGTCATATTTCAGTGAGTTAGATGAACACCATAAGTGGAAAGTAGTCACGTGACCACCCGGATCTTCATTGGGTTTGGCTTCGAACTTTGGGATGTCCGAAGGCAACTTCATTGGCATAGGAGGCCAACGCGGATCGTGACAGATAGGATCATTCAGCAACCGTGTTAAATCTGGCAAGTGTAGCGTCGCCAAGAATGGTAGTTTAGGTTGTTGCTGATAGCCGGGATAAAAGGGTCTTGGGGTTTGACTGGCACTAGGTTGCCAGGAAAAGTTGGGTTGCTAGCCAGGGTTTTGGTAGAAACCTTGGCCTTGACCAGCGTAAGGGTTTTGCATTTGAGGAGACATCATTTGCTGATTCCCCATGAAGGACATAGGATGTTGGGCGTTCATCGTATTTGAGGGAATTTGGGAAGGATTCCCCCATGCCGGTCCTGTGGGGAGAGGCATAGAGGCTTGTCCGGGGTTCCATTGATTGTGGAAATCATTACCCCAGAACGACATTCCCATGGCGGGATTGGATCCTTGTCCTGAGTTCCAAGGTCCTGGTATATGTGCCCCCAGCGCAGGAATAGTACCCTGTGCCGGATTAGACTGTCCAAAGATGTGTGTGCCCCTAGGTGGGAAAGCAGCGGGTGTGAGTGTGTTGTTACCAAACGCCCCGTTCCAAACGAACGGTGACGAACCTACCGGCAAAGTTTTCCCAGGTTGTCCTTGACTCCCGGCTCCAAGTGAACTTGTGTGTGCGGGCTACCCGGCGGTCTGCTGATGCGGACCACCGAGCGACGGGGACGAAGGAGAAATATGACCCCCAGCGTAAGGAAAAGCATTGAAAAGGGCAGGAATGCCCCCAATTTGACCTTGCAGGGGAGCATTGGAGCTCCCTGCCCCTAGACCCAAAGTTTGTGAAATGGAAGAAGTAAGTGCAAGACTTGTTCCTAAACTAGGCATACCGTATGAAAACGGAGGGCCAGTCACACTAGGTATGTAAGGAGGTGTGGCCGCCGCGATAGATGGCGTCGGACCACTGTGCGACGTAGTTGCGGCCAAGACCATGGTGGCCCGAACCGTCGACAAAGGAAAGTTAGGAGAAGCTTCTCCTGTGGTAACAACAGTGATAGGAATGGAAGAGGTCCCAGTTGAAATGAATTGTTCCATAACTGGGTTAGGCGCTGATAGGCGTTCGTAAAGATGAATTGGCACAATAATGTCCGGCCCAAAGTCAGCGTTTGAGGTTTCAACCAATCCAAGATTGGCGGTCGATTCCTCAGGGGGTTGTTCGGGATCGAAAGCCCCGGTTGCTTCGAAAGACCCAAGATGGTCTAGCTTTCGCCTCAGTGGTGGCGGGGGTGGCTCCAGGATAATCGGCGGCAGGCCCAGAAGCCTTCGTGACCGGCGGAGCTCTGAATCCTCCACTGTGTGAGAGGATTCACGACACGCTAAGGTATTCTACACGAATCACACAGTAACACGCACTAAAAGAAAGCCCCTAGACGATAAATCAAGCAAGCACTATATTAGTAGGAAGAACGGTTACCACAACCAACACTAGAGTACCTTACCAGTGCAAGTGCAACTCGAATACGGAAGCACCCTCCGGGTCTACTCTGCAAAGCATTGGTCTGAAGTTCGTCCTAGGTACCGCGGTATACCCCCGCAGTCACCTGTGTAAGTCCCTAGAAAAGATAGGAAACTAGTTTGCCAGCACGTGAACAACTATCAGGCGGGTACAGTTGGCAGTCAGGAGACCACAATGAGCAGGGTATCAAGCCCGAAACCTGTCAAGGGTATCGAGAGCAAGTGTTCCGGAAGACGACTGAGGACCTCGAACGGATTCGAGACCCACGAAGCTCCGTGGAAAATGCTAACGATGAAATCCCTTAACAGATCCTCTATATGTGTTCTCCACAACGCTCGGTCCATCTTTGGAGGGGTTATCCCCGCTGCCTTTCCTTACGCGACCTCGTGTTTAGCCCCTGTGTTAGAGGGGGTTCTTGAATAACTTTTTGTAACTGGACTTCTACACTCCCTAAAGACAGACTCCAATGTTTGGTTTGGGTGGCCTTGGAGAATTTACTCTCCAACCTATTCCAAGGCCCTATCCTGAGCTAATGTGTCCACCCTACAAACAGAAAAGTCTCCTTGATTTTATTTAGCGTTGCTTTTAATGGGCTTATTAAGTCACAAGGTGTGAGAATGAAACTGATGGTGTGTAAAACAGACTCAAAGCAAAATGCACAGAAATGCTTGGAAACAAACTTTTTCTAAAATGAAAAACCAACAACTTTTCAATGAAAAGACTTCTTTTCTTTTTCAGATTTACTAAGATTTTATGCAGTAAATGAAGAGAAATTTCACTCAGATCTTCGAGCTACTTATACTAGACATGCACTGCAAAAACTTATGCAAAAGACTTCTTTCCTAGCTACTGCTGCAACAACTTAATCTTCAAATCAAGAAGAAAATGAAAGAATTTTTTTTGTTTTTATTTATTTATTGCAAAATAATGCAATTAGGAAAAATGATGACAAGATAAAAACCAAGAGAATGAAAAGAAAACTCTGGCTTAAAGCGCAGATCACAACAAAATCAGAGCACAAAAGAATGCTGAAAAGCAATCAAGACAACACTGATTCGAACACTTGCCTAAAAACCATGAAATAAATATTTTTTCTCTTTTGTCTTTTCTATCAAAAAATCAAATAACAAGCACAAGCTGAGGGATAAATGCCCTAACCTGCTGACTGTGCAGCCCCAGACTCTAAACCTATGAGAGGAGCTCTTCTCACCACAGGAGGGGATGACTGCCCCACCCAAGCTGAAAAGCTACCTAACAGACCCGCGACTGTAACCAAGACAGCACGCGTGTAACCGCGTGTTGTTCCACTACAGTGCGCGGGTACCCGCGGGCAAAACCTAAGCAGGCCGCGGGTATGTATAAAAACTAAGATAAAATCACACACAGACAATCTAGTCCTGAAAGAGGCTTCTGGTACTGACAACCAGAGTCTCTAACAGGCTGAGATGCTATCACTCTAATAGAAAAAACAAATTTGCAAAAAAGAAAAGCTAATGTGAAGAAACACACAACAAGTCAGACTGAAACACAAGACAATCAACCAATTCAGACCCAGACGGGATCCAGAAAGCCCCCTGAGAAGATAAACTTCTGACAGGGGAAGAGGGGACTGCCTCTTAAACTTCCTGGATTCTACACGCTAATGAAGCTACTACAGCACACGTTCACACGCGCGCTGTAAAAGGCTAGGGCGCGGGTCACCCGCGGGCAGGGCTTCTGCAGGCCGCGGGTACCTCTGTGTGTCCCGAAAAGAAATGTCGAGCGTCATTCAAGGAAAACTGGTATTGATAACCAGGTTCCCTGCTAGCTTTCGACTTAATAGAAAACAAAAACAACAAAGAAACATAAACTTAATTGTTTGAACTACCCAAAAAATCTTTAACCAAATCCAGAAACCCTAAGAGTAAAATATCCCCAGTGGAGTCGCCAATTCTGTTGTGGGGTATTCTACCCTACGGACTAGCAAGCTAGGGCTCTAAACTCGCATGCAGATCATGACCCTTCTTAAGCTACTTTTAACCTTCTACCTGAATCTAAAACCCCTTTTTTCACATGCACACAAGGGAAGAATAAACCAACCTCTTTCCGATGGTTGAAGTAGATCCTCCTTTGAGCTTTTATCCTCTTGCTGTTGCTGCTCCTTCCAAAAAGCTTCCCTGCAATCAAGACAAAACTATGCATGCATGCTACTGATCTAATATAGGGTTAGAGATAAAACACAAATCAAATAACATAGATAAGACTCATGTATCCGGGACGGGAAAAGTATCTTTTTATTAACCTTGATATGAACCAACTTACAATGATTTCTGAGGCCGGTCACCGTTCCACGATCCTGATCCTGGGCTCTTCCTCTTCTTTGTCCTCCAACTGCTGCGCTTGAACTTCTCCTAAATCTTGAGGAAAGGCTAAAGGGTTGGGACAATAATGGACTTGGCAATTTGGCAGAGTTTCTTTGCTATGATTTTTCCTCCTTGAATAGTACCCCTACCCCTCCTTTTATAGGCTAGAAGGAGCTAGGGTTTTAGACGAACTCTCGGCCATGCATGGCGGAGAGTTCTAGTTAACTGACCAAAAGCTTCTCGTTCCGTCGGCAACTTTCCATTTTTTGTGATTCTGAAGGCACCCGCGGTCTGTAGTGGGCCTGCTAGTAGGGCCCCCGCGGGCTGTAGTGGGCCTGCTTGCGGGGCCCGCGGGCTGTAGTGAGCCTACTAGAGTTTGCTTTTAAAAAATGGAGTTTTTAGAAGAGTTGTTCAGTAGTTTTTTGGAAAAGAAGGGATATGAGTTGGCCAGATGCCAGGTAAGCATATGTGGTGCAATTTAGGGTTATAATTCAGCTCCACCAACTCCAGTGTACTTATTCTATAGGATACTTTTGAATTTGGTACCACTGGAGGTACGAGATTTATTGAAAAATAAATATCTCTCCTTGGAGGTAATCCATGCACCTCTTCTGGACATACATCCTTAAACTCCCCTAACACATGGTGATTTTCAGTCTTCAACTCCTTTCCTTCTACTTAGTTAAGCACTTGTATAGCATACAAGGGACACCCTTTTCGACTAAACTTCTTAAGCCGTAATGTTGATATTTGTCTTACTGAAATTGGCTTCTAAATGCCTTGCAAATTTCTTGTATTACCTTCTTCATATTCACATTCTAAAGTTTTCTCATAACAGTTCAAATTTGCCTCGTGGGCAGCTAACCAATCCATGCTTAGTAGTATGTCATACGATCCTACGGGTAGGATATTCAAGGTTTTTTGTGTCCTCAGTCCACTTATCTCAAATGGATAGGCTTCTATGACCTCAACCACTTTTCTCTTAGTTCTTGTGGCTAATTGAACTAACCATGCTTTTGCATGTTTCCTCCTCTGTAAGGCACATGCTTCAACAACTTGTGGTGAGATATAACTAAAATTAGATCCAGGGTTAATTTAAATAGAAAATGTTTCTTGGAAATCATACCTTCCAACTCCACTACAAAATTTTAGTGGTCTGCTTGTCGATTCTCCACAACTACATAAATCCTTGGCACACTTATGGCCACATCATTGATTGTGGTTGTTTCTTGCACATGATAAACTTTATTTCTATCATGATGTCTGTGAGGACAATCCATCAAAAGGTGTGGTTCTCCACATCCCCAACATTGCAAAGGCCCCTTCTTAGGATCCTTTGATCTTCCTCTTGCTTGCTCTGTTGGCCTATTTCTACTTTGAGATGGGAAATTCTGTCGGTGTACACTTTTGCTTGGCTAACCAAAATGTGCACCTTTATTTGAATTCTTGTACCGGAAGCACCCCTTTTTTGCAGGGTGGTTAAAATTCTAATAAAATTGTGACTTAATCGAAACAATCACCCCGATCACTAGTACTGTCACGAACAAAGAACTTCAAATTAGCTTGTAAATTGAAAAGTGATATTTTATTTATCAATCAATTTTATCTTATTTTTTAAATTTACAATAAAAAAAATTGAAAAAAAGACTCTCGACATGCGTGTTTCTTTTTTTCTTTAAAGCAAAAAAAAAACATATTTTTCTATTTAATTTTTTTTGAAAGAAACAAAAAGATACATTTTTAGAGAAAAAAAAAAAAACATTAACATTTTCTAAAAAAAAAAAAATAGATTTTTTAATGAAAAAACCCTTTTTTTTAAATGAGAATTTGTCTTATTTAATGAAAATACACATTTTAAAAATGAAAAACACAATTTTTTAAATGAAAAAACACCCTTTCTTATTAAAAAAAAATGCAATGTTTTTTGAAAAAAATTAAAAATCAATCAAAAACAAACAAATTAACATAAAACATTAAAAACAAAAGTTTAAATTATTAAAAAAAAAAAGACGTTAAATAGAAATTGAAAAAAAAAAACTTAAAAGCCAAAATTAATAAAACACAAACATTAATTTAAAAAAATCAAACTTGAATAGAAAAAAGGTTAAAAAAAAATGCAACACAATTGGTTTCCTCTCTTACACTTAGTCTCATTCTCGGTACTTATTCTTGGTACTTAGTCTTGGAATAATTTCTAGTCTCACTTCTCCATACTTAGCCATTTCTTGACCTCCTCTCATTTCCTTCCATTTCTCTTAGTAACTTATCCCCAATTAATCTTATTTTCTCACGTTCCCTCTCCCACTTCCCTTAGTTTTATTTCCTCCCATTCCTTGTGGGATCACCCGCTCTTTTTCCTTATCACTCCTCTCATTCCTCATGCCTGATGGTCCTCACTCCCACATTCCCCTTACTCTCGCATCCCCCTCACACCTGCATCCCCCTCTCCTCTCGTCCATCTCCCATAGTCCCTAAACTTAACATTTTTTCTAGGTTGTATTCCTCCTATCACATTGAAACACATGGGACCCTATCCATCCTATATAATTGATACATGTGGAAACCAATGATACTATGACATGTGGTGAGAAATCACATCATGGCACGTGGCATCCTATCATACTGTGGCACATGGGCTATGACTGAGCATTGATTGTGACCAAAATTTTATTAATTCATGAAACTTTCCTAAGGCACGAGAGCTACACCAAAGTCTCCATAGTCTCATTTATTCCACTTTAAGAGTATGGAAAACTTTTTATTATATACATAAAAATCCTCATCACCACAATGCATGTGCGATTCAAAAGGGTGGATTTTGATGAAGGGCTAGGATTGATCCACGAATTTGATGGACGACTGCTGAGCAACGACCTTCAAAAGTTCACAACTCAATATCTCGGTGTCCATTTTGAGAAAACCATACCTCGTTGGAAAGGTAATTCGACAAGGAAGACAATGGAAAATATTTCAAGGGATGAATTTGTCCATAATTCTCCCATAAATTGAAATAATAATGAACTCTATTTTCATGACTTGTTGGTAAATTTGTTAGGAAGCTCAACTTCCTAAGGCTATAACTTGAGATATAGAACTTCAAATTTTGCTCCAAAGGACTCATTGGAAATATGGAATGATTAATTTTCTCTTAGAATGGTTTCCATGGATCGGAGGTCAAATATCATGCTCAAAAAGCTAAAACACAATCCACTTTTGTTTAAGGTGGTCAACTTGAAAAATTGGAAATAAAATTTTATTAAATAACTTTTATTAAAAATGAAATGATTTCCACTTGGAGGCACAAATTTCAATGACATAAATTTATTAATGAGAATTCAATAAAGCATTAATTAAAGTGATTTACTCTAAAAGGAAGCATGTGAAAAATTATAGAAGGACAGAACCCTAACTACTTCAAGAAGTTTTCAGAGCATATTTGAAAAGGCAAGAGAAAGCATCATCAAGGGGTTGGTAGTCAGAAGTGGTGAAGAGCCTGCAAGAATCAAATCTCTATATTTCCAATATTTGGTGGAATGGCCTGCTAAAAAATTTCTCTTTACATCTTCTTCCTTTATGTTTCTTTCCATCAAATCTTCCATGAATGTATGGAAAATAGAAAGATTTGGGTCTGAGAAGTTGTTTCTCTAGAAGTCTACAGTCATCTTGAAACATTTCAGGTCCAAAGGAGCACAATCCCTGCTTGTAAAAAGCAGATGTAATTCATTTCAACTCACGTAATTTTCATTGAGTCCTTGTTGAAGTTGTTTCAGTTCTCTTGTTACAGACATTACTGAACTTGTCATATTGGGATATTCTTGTAAATTTCTCCTGCAAAGAACTATTTCAGGTATTACATCAGTGATTTATCATACTTGAGTTGAAAGCATGTGATTTAAAATGCATTTCCCATCAAAATCATTTTTGAGTTGTAATTGTTGGATTTTCAATGAGCTATGGCTCATGCATTCTCTTTAAATTTTATGTTTAACATTTACTTGAACCATAACTACTGCAGTAAACCAAGATCACAAGAAGAATAACCATACACAAGAACACAATAAGTATCCTGGGAAGCCCTTCTCAACAAGGGAAGAAAACCTAGCCAATCCTTTGCTATATTCTTCAAGAAAAAGACCTCCCACGCCATCACCAACCCTAGCACACAAGAGGGTGATGTAATTCTCATAATTTCAGACCACAACTTCTGAAATCATGACATGACACAATGATAAGTGTGTTTCCTCAATGGGGATTCACCTTTATTTATATAAGACTTGTCACATCAAATGATGTGTCTATTGGCACAATAGGGTTGACCTCAATAACTCAAAATATAATTAATAATTACCATATTAATTATATTTTACATTAATTATCTTTTATATTAATTATCTTTTACATTAAGTTGGGGCCGACCTATACCCTTTACATTACAAATAGGGTTACAGGTAAGTCTAACTCTTGAACAATATAGCAAGGGATCTCATACACCCACTAGTGCTCGGCAACTAGGGGCACATCCACAGGGATGTCCACATCTCTATCTCACTGTGTCTCACAGAAGAACCACACTCACTAGTGCTCAGCCACTAGAATCACGTTCACTTGTGCTCATCTATAGGCACGTCCAACTCAGTAGATCTTATTTCCCATTGCATTACACAGGAGATTCATCTAGATTTCATCATCTCATCTCTCTGCTCAGAGGAGGATAATACATCGTTTCATATTTATCTCAGAATGATGCACCCAACTCATGGGAATTCACACGTTCACCTATGCTCAGCCACAGGAACGTCCAACAAAATAAATCTTCTTTCTCATTGTGTTACATAGGAGAATCATCCAGAGCTCTTCTCAACTCTCTATAAGGAGGAGGCCAACACAATGTTCCAGTTTTGTTCTCAGATAGGAACCACACACCCAACTCAGGGGCTCTCTCACAGGTCTGTGTCCTGGAGGATGCCTCACGCAACTGTAATCATCAACACTCCCTCTCATCTAGGGAGGAATTCTCCATCAGGCCAAGTCTCGCATGGACGTATTCAAACCTTGTCCTAGCTATAATCATCAACACTCTTTCTTAGCTAGGGAGGTAATCTCCACCAATCTAGTTGCTCACATAAGTACTCGAACTTCGTATTCGCAAGCGGTTTGGTGAAGATATCTTCAATCTTCTCATGTGTAGGAAGATACTACACGTGTACTTCTTTCCTCTGCAACATGTATCTTATAATGATATTTTATCTCAATGTGTTTCAATCTATCATGAAACACAGGGCTCTTAGAGAGCTTCACACATCTCTGGTTATCACAAGTAATAAAAAGATCCATCTTATGATCAAATAAATATGTCAGAAGCCACATTGATTCACAGAATTCCATACTCAATGCTATATACTTTGCTTCAATTGTACTCAAGGCCATAGAGCTTTATTTCTTGCTGCACCGGGAAACCATGGTAAACTCCAAGGTAAAACAACAATCAGATGTGCTCTTCCGGTCCATTGTACTCTTTGCTTAATATGTATTGGCATATCCCTGCAAACTCAAGTTCACGCTGGAGGCATGTCTCAGGCCATATCTAACTTTGCCTCGTATATATATCTCAATACATGCTTTACTATTATCTAGTGAAGTTGCCTCGGCTGACTCACAGATTGATTCAGTTGTCGGTACACATGTGGATCAATCTCGTCTGAATCATCATCATGTATTTTTCGTCAAATCCACCACCATCGGTGTAGACATGGATTTGCATTCTGTCATACTGAACTTCTTTAATATCCCCACTGTATATTTTCCTTGAATTAGGAAAATTCTCATTGGTCCTCTGTCATACTTCTAATCTCAAGAAGTAGTGCATCATACCCAGATCCTTCATCTCGAAATCAGAATTCAAATCTTTCTTGTAACAACACGGCTTCTTGAATAAGTCATCAAAATCAGGCTCTCATCACCAACAATGTAATAGTATAGGTTTGGATCAGCAACACTCTTGCTGAAACCTAAACTTCATCAAGAATCCATCTATCTGATGTAGTTTCCAACTCATGGATGGTAGTACATATGGTAGTGCATCGGGATACTGGATCAATATGTCTCATCATAGTTCACTCCCTCTGCTTATGAGAATCCTCTGACTACAAGTCTTGTTTTTGTATTTCTCGACACTTCCATCAGTTGCATGTCTTTATGCCTCCTACATATTTTTTCAAGTCTGGAAAGGCCTTTTATGGCCTACTGTAAAGTCCCTGGGAATATCAACTGGAACAACTGGATCAACTATATCAATGGTTGTCTCCCTCTAAAATGCTGAAGGGGAGAAGGTATCTGTCGTTTCCTTTTTCTCAAATAGTTTTGACTCCCTCTTAGTCAAGTGACTCCCTCTGAAGTCTTGAAGGAAAAACATCTTCCTTTGTTGTTAACTCTCATGGAACAAGGAAACAAGACAAAAAATATATCCTAGAGTAGATTCATGAGTACATCTCTAGAATCAAAACAATTTAAGGATTGGTGTCACAGCTACAAAACCTACTTTTAATCTAGCATGATAATTAAGACAATCAAACCTGGAGTCTTCACTTCCGGTGTGTTGTTCTTATGGATGCATTGAGACTTCTCTGGGGCCATGATTGCACCAAGGGTTCCTTCCTCCTGCAAGTACCCTTATGACAATGATGCAAATAATATATATATATATACAAGTGCATACCTGAGAGTGTACACCAATGGAGGTTCTTCTTGTTTGTCAATGTCATGATGATCAATGAAATTCCTCGCTTGTTTGTTTTGTGTCCACCTATACCACACATTTTTCTGATGAAGTCTACATCAATCTTTATTGTTGTATCTAATATGAGAGTATCACATATTAGTAATTCTTACCTTATGTTGATGGTCTAACTTGCTATGATTGTTTTAGTTTATCAATGTCATGTCCATTGTTGACATTCAAAAAAATTCCAAACACATTTTTGTAGCTATCCTTGTAGCTTTTCTTGCTACTCAACATTGTTACATATTGACTTTAGATATGTATTTTAAGGGTTTCAATCTGGTATGTAAACAACATCTTCAATGCACTTAGGCAAGACATCAACACCCTTATATGTTTGTTGGGATATACACTAGCACCACCATTAAACACTTGCACCAATATATATGGCATCAAATGATGGTAGAATGGAGTAATAGAACAGTGTAGATATAACTCATAAATTTGACTTGTCCACAGGTCTTAGTAACKATGTTGTCACAGGTCTGTCATGTCACTTAACTAGCCCTTAAAACTTCCCAGAATTTCCTCTTAACTTTGCTTAGGTATGTACCTCAATTCTCCTGGCTATATATGTAGTTAGTATAGGTTTTAGAACAGACCTTAACCTTTACAAAAAKTTTTGAAGCTTGCCTCAATATCTTCTGAGCATTTGACTATTAACTAAACCACATTCTCTATATTAGTGGATTTTTTATTTTCACCTCTCTGTATTACAAGACCACAATTTTATGCAATCTTCTTACCCCTTCTCTTCACTTCTTCTTGAAGGGATACTACATTGTCCCTTTCATATTTTAGGTGTCTAGGTTTGATGCAATGACTGACAGGGATTTAGGATAGTACTCGATGATTCACTCCTTTTGTTGCATGGAATACTTGCAACCCACAAGGACTTCCCCATAGATCTCTTACTACCTTTTCCCACTAGTACAGCTTCAGAACAAGCCCAAAATATGTTGTTGTTATAGTGTTGTTCCATCCCTCTAGTCTTTTTGTCCTAGACCTCTAGGATATCTCTTAAACTACCCTTAATTTGTTGCCTCAACTCCTGTACACAAGAAGTCCTTCTGCCCTCCTGTAGTTGTTGTTGCAGCCCTTTCCTAGTTGTCCAAACTCACCCAACATCCACTTCTAGGCATGTTGAGCTTCCTGGAATCCATAAACACCTTCAACGTTGCCTTCAAAGTTTCTTTCTAGCAGGCCAAGCCCTTGTACCAGCGTGCATCTAAATTTAGTATTTTTCCATAGAAAATTTAGAAAGGGGCCTAACCCTTTCCTTCACCATAGATAATTCACCACATAAACTTAGAAAGGGGTATGACCCCTTCCTTCACCACATAAACTTAGAAAGGGTTTCAGCTCAGAGACTTCACACATTCACATGTGCTCAGCCACAGGCACATCCAACTCAACATATCTTCTTTCTCACTGCGTTACACAAGAGAATTATCTGTAGCTCTTCTCAACTCTCTGTAAGGAGGAGGCCAACACAACATTCCAGTTATGTTCTAAGATAGGAACCACACACCCAACTCAGGGGCTCTCTCTTAGGTCTGTGTCCTAGAGGATGTCTCACGCAGTTGTAATCATCAACAGTAATGAAGTTATCATGTAAATTTCTTTGAAGGCCTATCTATTTTTACTTCATCTTGTAAAAGTTATAGCATATTCCATGTTCATTTTATTTTACAAGAAAGGTAGAATGTTTGTTCAAAGGGGACTCCAAAACCTTGTAGACACAAATCTCTGTTGACACATTTCATCCTTTTTTTCTTTAGATTATATGATGTATATTTTTGTATTTGCATAATTGTATATAAGGGTTGTACATTTGTATATACAAGCTTTCTTGGAAGATGTTTCAAGGTTTGATCTTTAGCATTTACCCTTTACATCCATCGTAGAGCCATACCAAGAATATTTCAACATATCAGAGAGGAGCACCACCTCTATAAAAATGTAGGGGAATATTATATCCTTGTGAGGTTGTTGTTTGGATCTTGGCCAATATGAACATCAACAATAAGATGAAGACTTTAAAGAGGTGTTTCAATAGATATAGGGACAAATTCATGTAGAATACGGTGATGGTGAGGTTGACTATCATCTCCATAATGGATTGTTTTACAAGCTAGACAAGCTCTAAGTTCCTAAAGGTAAAATATTGCAGCTTATCAGAGAGCCCCACACCTCCAAGGTTGCAAGACTTTTTGGTGTTGGGAAGGTAAATGATAACTTACAAAGGCATGTGTATTGGCCTAGAATGCAAGAAGATGTAGCTCGCTATATTAGAGTATGCATTCTTTGTTGCACTAGAAATCCCAATAATAAGAAGTAAGGTATATACCATCCCTTACCTATACCCTCTCTACCTTGGGAAAGAATTTCCATGAATTTTGTGGATGGTTTTCCAACAATCAAGAAGGGACATGACTATTTGTTTATGTATTTGATAGGTTCAACAAGATGTACATTTTTATGTATTATAAAAAGACTATCAAGGGACAAGAAGTAGAAAACATGTTCTTTTAACAGGTCTAGGTGCACTTTGGGATACCAAAGAGCATCATCTTAGATAGGGATACCAGATTTCTCAGTGCCTTCTGGACTACATTTTGGGAGGATATGGACACAAAGTTGAAGATTTGAAGAGATCTACAACATTCCATCCATAGATAGATGGGCAGACAGAAGTAGTCAACAAGACTTTGGTACAACTTTTGATGGGTTATAATCAGAAGCATTTAAAGGCCTAGGATAAAAATGTGATTTACATTCAATAATATTATAACAAATAAGTCCATACTTATACTGGTAAGTCCCCTTTTGAAACCTGCTTTGTTGTATTTTCCACCTTCACCGTTGGATGTTGTTTGTGGATATCAAGGATGAGTGAGGGAAGACATCACATGAGAAGCATTGAAAGTGGAGAAATGTGTTGACAATATTAGGCAGATCCATTTTCAAGTACAAGAGACATTGAAGAAATCACATGAAATATACAAGACTAAACATGATCAGAATAGAATTGAGAAATCATTCAAAGTGGGAGACAAAGTTTGGTTATAGTTGAACAAGGAAAGAATATAGGGTCCTAGTAAAAATATTAAGGTTATGTGGTATGGTCTTGAAGTATTAGAGAAGGTCGGTGATAATTCCTATAGACTCAGTCTTCCCCCATATATGCACATTTATTCAGTAGCGAATGTGGAGAATCTGAAACTCTATGAACCTTCCATGTTGGATTAGGAAATTGAGTAGCAAGTCATATCTACCATAGAGGACTTAGCACCAGAAGCTCATGCTAATTTGGTAGAAGATACAATTTTGCAAAAGAAGTCAAGAACTACCAGACGGGGGAAACATGACCTTTGGTAGAATGGGTTGAGAGGAAAACTTCCATGCAAGACAAAATGGTACTCCAGGAAGAAGCTAGAGGATAAATTTTCTCACCTCATTCAGTAAAATATTTCTGGGACCAAAATCCTTCCAAAATGGAAAGGTATGATCTAAATTGGATCATTATATTATTTATCATCTATTTTGGTACTTCATGGGTGGAAAAGTCAGAGGAATTGGCTTGCAAGGCCCATTTTAGTGGCAAGTCCCCGTTTGGAAATTTGGGGTCCAGAACCTTCCAAATCCATTTTGAGGCATCAAATTGTATTTTTGGGGGTCAAAAATTGTTGGAATAGCTCGCATCTCCTTGATATTTTTCTGTACATTGAGACCTTCCCATGGGTGAAAAAATCACCTCAATCAAAGCTCATATGTAGAAGTGATTCCTCCTACATGTTGACATACTGTGTTGACCACCATGGTACTGAGTGGATACCAAATCAATGTATATTACTCACACATGTGTGGACATTCAAGAAGATTCTATAATGTCCAAAACCTCATCACTAATTAAAGGATGAGGATGCAAAATCCCTAACCCTAGATGGCTATTGGGTTATGTTAAATATTAGGCCACTAGGAAGAGAGCGAGTTCCATACTTTTATCATTGTACTTGTTCCATTGTTGAGTAGAGCATCTAGGAGTGGGATTTGAGAAAATAACAAAGGAGGAAGTAGATTTCGTAGCAGTCGTTCAGGGCACAATGTCATCGACAACTCCAAAATGAGTGCCCCTTTCTTTTTATTTTCATTTTCATAACTAAAGAAAAGAGATCATAGCATAGACCTCACCTTCTAGTTAGGTTTTCTCCCGTATAGGGTTTCCTAGGATACATCTTGTGTCTAAGGGAGTGGATGGTGTGTTTATTTTATTGTTCTTTCATTTTAATTTTAGTTATTTCATAAATTCAAACACTAAGATAGTAATAATTAATCTTGGATCTAAGAAAATAATTTTCCTAATCTAAGATTTTGGAATATTACAAGATTTGTTGTGATGAATTGTTCCANTTTTCATTTTCATAACTAAAGAAAAGAGATCATAGCATAGACCTCACCTTCTAGTTAGGTTTTCTCCCGTATAGGGTTTCCTAGGATACATCTTGTGTCCAAGGGAGTGGATGGTGTGTTTATTTTATTGTTCTTTCATTTTAATTTTAGTTATTTCATAAATTCAAACACTAAGATAGTAATAATTAATCTTGGATCTAAGAAAATAATTTTCCTAATCTAAGATTTTGGAATATTACAAGATTTGTTGTGATGAATTGTTCCAGTGGAATATCCACTACAATTTACAAAGAACCTTTTTTAATTATAAGAAAGACCTTAATCTCAATTTCACTAGAACATAAAATATTAGAATGTTAGACAAATGCACCAACCAATTATTTTAATTGGTGAATGGAGAAGCAGAAGGTAGAATCATCTAAGGGATTTCTTTATCAATGACCAAAGGAATATTTCGAGAAGGAAATAATTAAGCATTGTAAGATATAAATAAGAATGAACAAAGGAATCTACATGGGATACTAGAATTTGATCAAGATCTTTGCTAAATTTGGGTAGTTGAGAGAGATTCTAAGGAAAATGAGTTATGAGAACATGAGGATATTATAGGTTTTTGAGATAGTCAATGTAGGAAGGGGTTAAATTTTGGGTAAAAAATGAAAATGGACCCTACGCATATAGAGATGATGAATACTTGGTGTCATGAGTAGATGAAGGACCTACGTGCAGACTGGTAAAGTTTTTCATATGGTGATTGAATTGAGGCCCTTGATACCCAAAATTATTAAATGGACAATGATGAGGATTAAATAAAGGAGGCAGAAAATCAAATGCACACTTAGGGACCAAAGGGGTTGTCCATATGTGTTTCTTGAATTTCTTTGGAAATGCATGGTAGAATTGGGAATAGATGTGTGTGTATTGGATCAATGCTGGAAAAAAAAACATAGTTACCAACTTAACGAGAACTCTCCAGAGTTCTCATTTTTTTAGAGGTTGCATTTAGTAGTTGTTTTTACCCTCATTTCAAAATGTGGTGCTATCGGACACCCATTTTTTTCGAAGTTAAAATTACAAAAAAATTCAACTACAGTATGTAATGTTGCAAGAAAAAACCTTAAAATTTACCCCCAAAATGATTTTTTTTTTTTTTGAGGGTGAGGATAAAAATTACAACTTGTTTAAAACCATGGCTTTGAAAACTTGTACCATTGTGAACAAAAATCTGAAAATCAATCATTGAATCAAAAATTGGTGTTGCTGCTAACACCCTTTTTTAATTTCAAAGTTAAAATTACAACTTGTTTGATACACTAGCACAACTAGTGCCACTGTGAATCAAAACCTCAAAATCAACAATTTCTTTAAAATAAAATGATTTTTTAAAGAATATAATTTTGTTTTTTAAATGAGATTTTCCTCTTTTTTTTTAAATGAGAATTTTATTTTTTTTAATGAGATTTGTTTTTTTTGGTTAAAAGCGGATTTTTTTGTTGATTTTTTTTAATAATATTTTTGTTTTAAATGTGAATTCTTTTTTTTAAATAAGATTTTTTTTTAATAATAAATTTCCTTTAAAAAAACAATATTTTTTAAAAATGGGAATTTAAAAAAAAATGGGATTTCAAAAAAAGAGATATTTAAAAAAAAAATCAAATATTTAAAGTGAAAAAAGAAAATACTTTATTAACCCAAAACAAATTAAAAAATAAAAGAACTAAATACAATTATTAAAAACAAATCTTATTATAAATAAACAAAATATATTAAAACAAATTAATTAAAAATATATATTTAAAAACAAATTAATAAAAAAACACCAAAACAAAGCGTATGGGGAGGGGTCACCCTCCCCCTCCCCATACCCCTACAACAAACCCCGTGTGGCCCTACTCCCCACCTCCCCCATGCAATCCTTTTCCTCACCCTCTCCCCTTCGCTTGTGTGTGGTCTCCAAGCAATAGGTTTACACAATGAACCCCATGCATCTATGTGGAGGGGGAGCAACGATATCGGTTGTCAAAACCACGATTTCAAACAAGTTGTAATTTTTACCCTATAATAAAATGGGGGTCATTATAGGAGCACCAAATTTGTATTTGAGAGTCGATTTTAAGGTTATTAAGTGGAAATTTATAGGGATTTAAGACCATGGTGGTGAAAGGTTGTAATTTTAACCTCGAAAAAAAAAAAGAGGAGATTCTGGTAGCACTAGTTTTGTATTTGAGGGTTGATTTTGGGCGTTTTTAACACAAAAATATTGGTTTTTAGGTATAGAGTTCATGTTTTGAGGTCACAGTTCTCATCAAGTCGATAACTATGTTAAAAGGGGATGTGAGGAAAGAATGGAGTTGAAAACCTACTCCATGGGACAACACAAAGGGTAACTAAGAAATCACTCCATGTGGGATCACAAAAGGAGTCCTAAATGATGCTCCTAAGTGAAACCATACCAATGCATGGTTGTAATATGAGGGTTTAGTTTTATAGTAACTCCAAGGGTGATAGGGGACATGAGTGAAAGGGATATACTTTTAGAAAAAAATTGATACGAGGCATAAAATCTTGAGGAATATTTATAGGTTTTTCAATAGAGACGTGATGTTGAGATGAAGTTGAACCATAAGAGGTAAGAGAATGGATGTGTTAACCATGTTGTTTTATTGAGAGATTTTATTCCCTACACAAGTAGTGGATTGAGGAGGTATTAAGGTAATCATAGAGTAAGGAATTGAAATCAATGAAATATGTGTAAAGAAGTTTGGAAGATATGTAGTCTACACTTAAGATTTAATGGGCTAAAATAGGCATAATAAAGGGAATCCCTCAAGTAAAAAGGGAATTTATTGGTCATTCCAAGTTTTTCATTACGAAGTATAGGTAATATTGAAAGTACTACTTCATCTTAAGTTTTTTCACATAAAAATTTCCCCTCGTTCTTCCCATGTGACAAGAGTCCTATGGTAGCTAACAATACCAAAGAATATAGGTCTGATACCTTACCACCTACATGAGAACCTATTGTTAAGAGGAATCACAAATAAAGAGACCAAAGACCCAAGTTTTATCATATTGAAATGAGATTTTGGTTCAATGGTGAAAACAATGGCATGTTAGGGAACCCACCAAGTTATAATTCCCTCGAAGACACAAATAAGTGATCATGTTTGGGTGCAAATCCTAGTTGATTTTTTATGGAATAATACCATATTTTCATGGTAGCCTCACTGCACTTAAGTGCTTATGTTTAAAATTTCACTTCCCGGGAGTCATTTTGCTAGCATAAGCAAAACATCTTGTGGTCCCTAACCTCTTCAATGAAATTGTAATGATTCTATTGAGTTATGAAGCACTTTCAAAAGGAAAAAATATTAACACAGAAATAGAAACAATATAGAAGAAGAAAAGGAGTAAAGCAATCCCACCATGATTGTCAAAAAAGGTATATAGGTATTTCAAAGGATATATATAGATTGTGATTGGCCAACAAGGAAACCTTGTGGTTTCACAAGGCATATAGGTACTGCAAAAGATATCTCCAAACCACAATTGGTTGACAAGCATATAGTGACTACAAAGGATATTTGCAGACTATAATTGGCCAACAAAACAAGCTTATCCCTTCATAAGGTGTACGAAAATTGCAAAGGAGAAATGAAAAGTGATATTGGCCCTCAAAACAATCTTATAGCTTCACCAGATATAGTACCACTTGCAAAACATGAAAAGGTCATCCCCAAATCCATGTAAGGTTTGTAGAAGCCTATGAACCAACTTGTGAAATTCAATAGTGATCATGATAATTTTATATGAAATGATTGTACACTATGCACCAATATTAGTTATGATCATCGTATATGAAATTATTGTGTATACTCATGTCATTGAACTTTGATGAACTAAAAAATTATACCAATATTCTTCACTAAAAATTTTAACATCATAATTAATACTTCAAGTAAAACTCTCTATATTAAATTGAAATGAAGAGAAACTTACTGATTTATTTCAAAGACATACCAATAATTACCACACTCTTAAATTTGTGAATATACTACATCTCATTTATTAGCATCCATAATTATGATATCCAATTTTAATGTTTTTCCAAGTATCAATAACCTCAATAACAGATGGAAATATAGTGACAAGAATGATATTCCAATTGGATAATTTTTTCAAACATGTTCAATTGTTTCAAATTAGAAATTAGTGTGATAGAAACATGTTGATCTACATTTTGTTGATCAATGTTGATACATACATAGCCATCCTTAGTCTTTTCTTTTCTCCTCATTTTCCTTGTATATTCTATACTTAGTAATTTTTTCTCTTTGAAATGAGGATTCTGAATCGGGCTACCATCAAGTCCACAAACCTACAAGTTTGACAGAGACCCACCATGTCAGTTACCCACGTGTGCAGATTTATAAATTTACTCTATTGCAGCTTCAACACTCAAGTTGCTCTCAAATTCTTTATATGGTCCCAAAATCCTCTGTTACAGAGTATGGAGTACTTTTTCCTCTCACTAGAACTCATCTCACCTCTTTGAATTTCGTAGAAAATATTTTTCTCTCGTAGGTTCCCATCTCCTTACCAACACCTCATTTTTGTAGTTGTAGTCTTCATCACAGGCTCCTTTAACAATGCACCCAATCCATTACTTCCCCGCAAGACCATGATTTGAAACCATGGTACAACTGTCTCCTTTAACACCCTCGAAGCCCCTGGTGCTAATCTTATTTATATTCATATGACCAACGCCCAGAACCAAGGGGTTAAGCATAGAGGTACATGATAAATCTGGATCATCAATCTATACTCTTCAGTGGATGTCTGCCACGTATAGCAGTCCCAGGACTTCGGGACTTCACGCCCTTCTCAACAACCCAAAACTCTCGAAGTTCAGGGTCTGCAATGATCTAGACCATTGATCGTGTTGGTGATCAATGGTCATGGTCTCTTCTCCCACGATATTGTTCAATGATGAATCATCGTTGATCTAGATCATGGATCAAGTCTAGACCATTGATTCTCCTTTAGTTATAGTTCAACTCACAACGTGGGCCAGCATAGAACCATGATTAGTCTAGAACCTTCTTCCACGTGTCATCTCCTGAGCGGATGCCTTTACATCAGCATGATGTATCTCATCGTCAGGACTTACAACACTTCTTATCAACCAAAAACTCTCAATGGTTGTGGTCTATCATAAAGAGAACCCTTAATCAAGATCTATCGAGTTGAACCTCCACTGTAGATATCTATTGAACAACTACCATGGTTCACCATGGGGTTGCCTACGTGGATCTGCCACATGTCATGTGTTGATTAGGTTGTCACATGCACCTAAATTCGTGACTTTCACATGCACCAGTTTCCAATTGGACACTGACATGTGTCACTTCTTGAATGGGCCATGTGTTATTCTCTAAGTGGTTTCATATGTCAGGATGACATATATTAGTATCGGGACCTCGAAAATTTTAGGCCTTCTAATTCATTAGAACCCTCGTTGTCCATGGTTTGTTGTAATGAGGATTGTCGATATGGATCTAGATCGAACAACCATGATTCTCCCTTAACTTCTGCGTGTATTTTAACTCCTGATACATTGTTGTCCGTGAATATGACTTTAGATTTGATGGTCATATTTGTTCCCATCACCGTACTATCAGGACTTCTACATAATCCTTCTAACTTCGATCCAATGACTAGGAATTAATTATGGGGCGATCATATTGTTATAAATGATCCTTCCTTCACAGTACAGGTTGATGCGATTTGGATCATTTATCCTTCTAGTGATCAATGATCAACAACTATTGTAGCTTCTAATATGCACCAAACCTGTAACATGTAGTTCTTTCATGCACACAAACCTGCAACAAACACTCTGTGAGAGTCCAATCTGGACTTTGATGTCCTACACAGGAAACATAAATAAGGAGTACACAATATCAACAATGACAAAAAGGATTTATAACCTCACAAAGATTCTATTAATGAATATGTGTACACAATTTACATAGGTCTCCTCACCCTTCCCACCTGATTTACATTTAGTTGGCCTCTAATTGTCATGTTGGCCACACTCGACCTCTTACATAGTCAATTTTCCTTTCTCACTCTCTCTCTACACACACCTTCTTTCTTCAATGCCCAAAGTCTTACAAAATATACAACACATGGCTGAAATATGAATTTGTTTCATATCCTACTTAGACTCCACAAAATTTTCAAGGATCTCTGAGATACACAATATCCTCAAGGGATCACTCTAGGATCTCTTCTAGACCTCAAAACTCTCGATATCTGTTATCATAGGCAAATTCACTTACATTTAACCAAACTCAATTAAACAAAACCTATCATATGCATTCCTTCTAGAATTTAAATAAAATATAGGAAATTACAATAATAACAAGTTAGGGAACCAAGTCCCTTGGTAAACTCAAAGACCAAATAGGTCTGTTCAAAAAGGTAGATTTTGAGGGCAAAAATGCTCCTGCATCAGAATCTTAGGGTTACAAATTTTCCATGATATCGTGATCATGTGTTCAATTGCTTCATTTCCTTTGATCTCAGTGTTGATGTTGTGACATGTTTTGTTGCATGTTTTCTTCATTGTTATCCTCCATCTTCCTAGATCCAAAAAAAAAATCTATTGTTGCTCATACTATTGACTGCCCTTTTGCCTCATCTCTACCTGAGATTTTTCAGGATCCCATATCTAACTTTGCTACTTACTAGTTACCTTGCTGATGTAATCTCTCTCAATCAGCTACAGTTTGTGGTTGAATGCACTTCTCTCTCCATGGTACCCCCATCTAGTATTCATCATCAGCTTACATAGCCTATCAATTTCAATGTCCAACATTGTGCTTTGTTGGTATATAACATTGTTGCAAACTTGTTGTTGAACCTATATAGGCATAACATGTTTGGCTCTTGTTTCCATTTATGCATCCATCTTGTTGTAATAGCATGCTCTTTGTTGTCTCTTATGTCCTTAGGTCCATGGAAATACCCTCCAAAGTTTGTAACTTATCATGGGTTATGTCTTCCATTCTTCACTTCTCCAGAAGTGTTTGAGACACTCAGTTGTCTTCTCCAATCTCCTTTATTCTTCATGTAATATTGATTCCTTTCAGAACTCTAACCTTTATCTACACCTGCATAAGAAATAAACACACTACAACAAACATTTTTCTTTTCCAATTCTTCTTAATTAGTCAAGAGAATGACTGTTGATACTCCATGTCTATCTCCATCATTTATGCAGTTTTTTGCTTCATGAGTTCTTATTTGAACTTATGAGTTATCCTTGGCAGTCTCCTGGTTACTTTCATCCTCCTCATTATCTCTCAAGACAATCATATGGTCTGCACAATTCTTTTATGTGTGTAGAAGAATCCCATTTGCACAAGACAACTCTATGTCTTGACCTTCAACTTCTTCCTTCACCATGTTGCAACTAAGCATCCTTGAGGGTTATGTGTCTACAACTGTTATGTAGTTGTGTCCTCCTTTAGGATTATATATCCATTCTTCCAACAACCTTAGCTCTACATCATAATCCATCAACATAGTGTCTGAATGTTGTGTTTCAGTCTCCTTATCTTCAAGGTTGTCTTCATGAACCAACTTTTCCCTATTCTCTGTAACGACGGGTTCTTCCAATTGTTCCTTCATAGATGCATAAATTAACTAAAATGATCTTGATCTTGATTTCCTTCATAGGACAATGTTGTCTCTTCTTTCTTTATGACAGATCTTTGTTTTTGTTTGTCGTCACTTTCTTCAATACCTACAAACACACATTGATAGTCAGTTTTAAAACCATGAGACTTTGGAGTCCTTGCTACAAAATCATCAATATCTCCCATGTCCTCTCCAACAGTCTTCAAGTATTGATTGTTGATGTGTATTGCAAGCAGATTATCCTCTTGTTCATCCAATCAATCTTCAGAGTGATTTTCTCCTCCATTAAGTAATACATCTATGAGATTTTTATGCTGCAATAGTTGAAAATTGTCTTCATTTGAGAGATATTAATCATCATATTTAACTTTAATGTTTTCATTCATCTTCATGATAGTTGTAGATGACTGTCTATCTTCATCTTTATCATAATATGCATACATATACCAATTATTAGCTTCAAAAACATAAAACACATTTGTTTTCATCATCTTCAATGCATCATTATCCATGAGACACTAATCAGGTTCCTCATTTGGTTTTTTGGGTATCATCTTCTTATATTGGTCTGAGCACCTCCCACCAACATCTACTTCTTCAATAATTTGATTTACAATTTGTGTGTAGTCTTCATCCTGACTACCTTCCTGCATAACAAAATTATAATTATGTTATGTTTCAACTATGCTTTTAGAAAGCATATTTCCACCTTCATCAACCTTTATGAAAGTCTTAGTTAATTGTCCAGCTTCTTCACTTGTACAAACTGCAATCATACACAAAATATCAATTTAAAAAATGTAAGGCTCTCTAGCCTCATTTGATGTCTCTATTATCAAATATGCATGTTGATCTTTACTCTCCAAATCATCCATGAGACTTTCAACAAGCTTCTCATCAACATATTCATCATTCTCTCCAAGGAATGATCCCTTCTTTGATTCATAGAAGTGAACTCCCTCTTCATACTCAACTACTCGGAGTTATTTCTTCAATCTGGTACATAACATGTGCTTCACTTGCAACATATGCCATTTTACCCTCTTCTTCCTTAGTGTCCATGTTGGATTACTGAGAGGGGGGGTGAATCAGTAATAATGTAATTATAATCCTTTTTCTTCAAATGTTATATCAATGTAGA
>JASDQU010240486.1:49067-69311 GCA_032191745.1 Picea mariana | reverse complement strand
TATATATATATATATATATATATATATATGTAATTAAAAGTAAAATATTTCAATATCAATTTTATTTTTATGATGTTAAAAGGTTTGTGTTGAGTCCACTACACAACCAAAAAAAAATTTACAAATTTTTGGATACCACTTTCTTCAATTTCTTGCTTATGGTGAAAACAATTTTTTGGCTTCTGACTTTTTGATTGATTTTCATGTTGAAGAGTAATTTTTTAATCATCTCCTTGGCTCAAGAAAGCCCAAAAAATTCATAAGTCTTTTAGCTTCGTTCAATTATTTTATTAAGCGGTCATCGGTGAGTTTTGAAACTTTTGTTGGCAATGAAAGTCAAATTTTGCACCGATGAGAAAGTTAAATTTCGTGTCCATGAAAAGCGTTGTACTAAAGTATTTATTTGTGCCTATCATCGGCCATATTTTTAAATTTGCACTGATATAAAGTTTTAAAATCCAACGATCGTGAAAGTCCAAAGTCTTGCCAAATAGTACTTATCGGTGTTGACAACAACCTCCGGGAAGAATTAAAAGTTTTATAGTTGAACAATAGGAAGTTGAAAATGAGATCAATAAAGTTTATCCCTGCACTTTTAAACTTTCACCCTCTAAAGTTTCTAGACTCGACCGGTGACCATGATTTGCATGAATTTCTAGATATCGTACAATCACTCATCCCACAAACTTTGTGAAGAAATAATTTTGGAAAAAATCGCTGACAAGACCAAGGGATTGTTTAATATGCATGATTCTCCCTCAAAACTTTGCCAAACCACTATTTGCAAAATCCGATTGGGTTTGAATTTGCATTGCGAGATTGTGTCCAATTCGTCCATAAGTATTAGCTTATATTGCCATTTCGACTATTAAGCTGAGAATTATTCATTGATAGCTAAGTATTGAGTCCTATGAACTGAAATTTAATGGTTAGTGAGTCTCTTGAGAGCTAGATTTAGGATATAATTAGTTTAAGAATACACTTTTCCTTGAGTGTGGTATTCTTACACTTTTCCTTGAGTGTAAGAATAGATTTAGGGTATAATTAGTGTAAGAATAAATTAAAGTAGAACTTATTTTTTTTTAGTATTCTTTAAGAAAAAATGCCTTCAAGGAGGGATCCCACTAGAACACCCAAGAAATCTTTGAAGGGAAAAAATTTCATAGAGCAAATAGAGCCATCACAACAAACAATCATTGAGGTTGAAACCTTTTTAGAAGAATGTATTCCGGTCATCCATATACCTAAACTAGAGGCAATGCATCCGAGACCTATATTCAAAGATATTGATGTCATTACAGGGTCTCTACTCCCTTTCCCAGGATGGGGAGAGTTGTATCAAAGATTTTATATTGAATATTATCTTGACAGAATACCATGGGGTCTCCACTTAGTCAACCTTTGGAATAGTGCCTGCATTCGTGGGATATTAAAGAATACTTCTAATTTCACTAGATATTGATAAATACCTCCAAAAATCCTTTTGTTGAACCCCCCTCCCAATACATCTTTCTAATAAAAATAACTCATATTTCTACTAAATACCCCCTTTTTAACCAAATACCTTTTTTTTTATAGCTCCCAATACCTATAAACCCCCTCGTACCCCATATCCCCCCCCAATACCTACAATATATTGAATTTTTTTTTTCGCAATTTTAAAACCCCCTTTATGAATGAACGTGATAAGATATTGGTCAACAAGTTGAATCCCCCATGCATAATACCCCCTAGTGACCTTGAGATGAGAGAAGTAGATTATATGGTATTAAAAAATATAAGAAAATCTCGTCTGCATTTTGTTGCAGTGAGAATACCAATCATGTTTTATTCAGAGGCCACTGATTGGATAATCTCTCATGCTAATATAGAGAACATAACCATTCTTAATGAGCAGGGAACACACATAGGTTCCTACCTGACATTTGAGTTGGAGAAATACTATAATATGTTTCAAGCCAAGGTGTATATGATGAAATTTTTTGTGGAACAATTTAATGAGGAACATGACACAAAAAATATTGTCTCCATTTGGTGGGTTGAGGACAAGAGGCTTTTCAGAAATGCTGATGGAATATATTGCATTACCAATTTGAGAGATCCCTATGTGTACACAATGGACCTAATAGTCAAGCTATATGGTGAGAAGTATTTCACACATTTCAAAGATGCTTTGTTTCCATTGGCATACACAATTATTACCACCGAGTGCATGTCCAATTGGGTCGCTATTCTTCCCCATTACCTAAACATAATGATAGAAAGGGTGCAGAAGGCCAAATCCAAGCTAGGAGTGGTGCCTACATTCTATATGTATTCTTACATCATGGAATTCATCTTTGCTACACTTGTTTTCTCAGGTGTGAACTTGAGTTGGCATATCTTAGAACCCCAGTGCACATATATCGTCAAGGTCATTGGGATAATAAGTACAAGCGACATTATGAAATGATTTGCGATCATTTCTTAGCTCCCCTCTATTAACATATTTTCTGCAAAGACTACCCAATATTGACCAAAGAGGCCATGGAGTTGATTAGGTACATTGGGAGTTGGTATCTTTAGGAAGAATATAAATATTTAAGAATTTATGATGTTATTGCAAAGCCTCATTTGATGCCAAGTTATGTGCCCAACATACTAGTCTTGGGTGAAATAGTGTATCAAATAGTATTGCAGGGTTTCAATGCTTCTTTACTCAAAGAATCAAAGAATAAGATCTTTATTCCTTATAAATTTGGTATGGAGCATTCTCATTTAAAGGATCTAAAACAGGCTAGGAAAGAAGCCAGTTCTATACTAGAATACTGACTTCCTAGGCTACAATTTAGAAGGCATGACCCACTTAGGCCCGTGGAAAAAAATTGTGAGTTAATTTACTTATCCTTTCCATATACTCATGAACAATGGAAGAAAAAAATTCCATTTGAAAATTATAGAGACCAAGAGGATGCCCAAGCTATATTGAAATCTCTATATTTTGTAAATTTCTACACCATGACTTCAAATGACCAAATGGAGGAAATAAACAAGAATTTGGATGAAATGGAAAGGACAAGGAAAGAGGGGGAATAAGCTAGAAGAGTTGAGGAGATCATGCTGAAGGAGGAAGTAGAACTAAAGGCAATAGAGGAGGAATAAATAAGGAAATAGGGAGAATATGAGTTGAGAAGGAAAACCAAAGAAGAGGAAGTAGAAAATACCCAAATATTAGTAGAAGCCAATAGGATAGAAGTTGAGGTTGATATTAGAAAAATTCCATTGAAATATGTATAGGAAAAGGAAATATTAAAGTCTAGAGAGAAAAGAAGAATATAAGAGGAACATAAGAAGGAGGAGGAGGAGAAAATACTGCAACCTAAAGAACAACAAAAGAAGGAAGAAGAACAAAGACAATTAGAAGAAGATGAAAGAAACTAAAAAGAAAGTTTGATAGTTGAAGAGACAAAGAGACATAAAGAGGAAGACATGAAAAATAAATAGGAAGAGAGGATTAAACAAGAAGCAACGTAGGTTGGAATAGATACATGAGGTACAACAAGTGAGACATTGTAGGAAATAGAGAAACTCCCTGCACATCATCTGCCACATAAGACACCACCATCTCCTAGCATTGTCATCAATTTGACCAAGGACGATGTGATCATTCCAAAGGTAAGGAACCAATTCCAGAACAAGTAAATTCTCTAGGAAGCCTGGGATTTTTTTATTATCTTAGGGTGACCTACTGATTCCAAAACCTGTAGAATAAGTTGTTGACCTTGAATCAATAGCCTACAACAAAGGGAAACAAGCAATAGTGAAACAAACCCAGAAGAGGAAGAAGGTGGATGTGGATATCTCCATCCTATGCACAACTAATGAATCAATGGTTGATACTAAGAAATCTATGCTCATTGATCTACTGTCAGCTGGGATAGCTATTTATCATGCTACCATGTACAAGGAAATTTTTACTAAGAAAAAATTAAAATCCTTGAGAAGAAATTTGATTTGCTAGAGAATCAAGTAAACTATTACAAGATCTCACATGATGCGGTCGATAGATTTATTGAGGAAGTTTTAGAGGAAGATAAAATCAACAATCAAATAAAGAACAACACCTCCATAAAGTGGACACATCCAATGTTCCATGTATAGATTCTAGCATCCTCTCATAAATCCACTTGAACATTTCTTTACTTGACACATTCCTACCAAAAAGAAGAATCGAAAATTCTTATCAACAGAGAATTTGAAAGTAACTACTTTCAATTCCTCCACTTCCATTACCCAGATCCTGTGTGGCGATCTATTCCAAGGTGTATGTTATCACTCTGTAATTTCCCTTGGCTGAATGAGGAAAACTTAGAGGTAACCACAAACCAAGATTTAGGACTGGAAGTTATCCCTTTGAACCTAGAGAGGGCTCTCTCTTGCAACTCAGTCAAGGATTGACTAGTTTTGTGAAGTGCAGTGGCTAGATCTCCTGCAAATGAAGGTAGGGTTTATGAAGTGGTGGTTGAGCAAGGAAAAAAGAACATTGGGCATGGAGCCAACTCAAACACAAAGATAAATACTAATGATTGGTTTTGAACCAATCCAGGAAGAAGATGTGAGGTAAATGAGGGCATTTTAGTTAAAATATTGTTGTAATATAACAAAATAAATGTAAAAAACAACTTATTACACTCAAAGCACTAATTTAGATGAATTCTTACTTTAATTTAGGAAGAAAACAAAGTATTTGACTGTTTGATTTGGAGCACCAGAACAAGATGAATTCCAAACCATGAAATCCAATCAGATACTTATAGGTAACAGATGAAATGAAAAAATCAAGAGAATAGATACACAAAGAGAGAGAACAAAATTCAAACCATCATCACAAGAATCTTTGGTAGGAAAAAGCTCTGTACTTCTACACTGATATTCTATTAAGTTCAGGAAATTACAATAGATGCTGAAATTTTATTTTTCTATTCTCTAGCCAACCCTGAGTTCATGAAATTTTACAAAATATAAAGGAAAATCTCATCCCCAAGCTAAGGAGGTCAAAATCAACCACTATCCCAAAGATGGACTTAGTTACATTAAAACTAGGAACTAACTTCAAACAGTGTGCTGAAAAATAGAAAATTGATTTGACTACATAGATTACATGATAATCACTTGACACCTCATATATCTAGAATCTAACTACTAAGTCTTCGAGCTATGAGGTCGATGTAGGCACCTGGTACAGCTGGAGATGATTGGATTTCCATTTATGCGTTGATTTGGCACTCTGTCACACTTTCAAAGCATGGAAATATAGTTTGCTATGAAACTGAGTGTTTCAGCTCTTTCGCAGCGAAACCCTATTCTCGCAATTTTTCTATGAAACTTGATTGCAATCTTTACCTCACTGAATATTTTCATCTTTGACTTTCTCCTCATTATTGGGAACAACATCAAGAGCTATAGATCGAGGTTTTGTTGTTGATTGTTGATAAATTATTCCTTCAAGCATGCATATTAACATTCCCATTGTTCCTATGAGAATCGTATGCTTATCCCAAATCATCAAATTGATAACAATTGTAAGAAACTTGTTGACAACACCTAGGACTATGAACCTTGTTGCAGATAGACAAGTATGCCAATACCCAACTATAAGCAACAACAACAAATATGGAAATTGCGAGCCGAAATACAATAAATGTACCAACATCAACATGGATCAATAGTTCGCTATTTGTGAATAGTGACAAATAAAAGACCATTGCAGCAGGTAAAAATATCCACATAGTTTGTATATCAAGCTTATCACATTCCAAAAGTTTGAACCAACAAAATATGAGTACCCTTGATACACTTGAAAAATATTACAGAGTTGTTACAAATCCAGGGAATGGAAATTTTAAAATCGTCCATTTGTTGATGATTGACAACAAGGATGCAGAAACAATTTACCCAACCACAATTCCATAAACATAAGCTCCCTTCATACATGCTCTCGTTGAAAACCAACCATGGTTGTTGCACTTCTTCAAAAGATGCTGAACCTTTCTCAACAACGGGACTGGAAAGAATTCACTTTTAATTTGATCGCCAACATTTTTGGCATTAATCCTAGGTGTCGGTACTCACCATACCTTGTGTTTGATGAAATTGAAAATGTGGCAGGAAGACCCTTGGACAACTGCTTCGACACTTGGAAGCATGACCTGGATTCCCTTTGCGTTGTTAAGGGGCATTTTTGCGATTGAAGAGTCCTGCATTTTGACATATGGAAATCTATTTTGACAATCCTTCATCATACGAGCACTTTGAAGGTCGACACATAAAGCATTGGGGTTTTTAATCCTTTCATTGGCGCCCCTTTTTTTTTCTATTATGTGGGTATTATCCCACATTGGTTGCGTAAAAGTACCTTTTGGTGTTTATATTCTCCATTTCATACAACACTACTCAGTGCATAGTGCACTCTTTTGACTCCTTGTAGGTTAGTGCTTGAATTGAAACTTGTGTTGTGACTAGATCGTGAACTTAGAATGTGATGTTGATTGGAGATTGGGCCTCAAGGCCCAAAATTTTTTATTTGGAAAAAATAATGACAAAACTACATATCAACCCGAGAAGCAAACCTTTAGATTTTTTTCCAGAATTATAAATTATTTCCCAAAGTTCTATATTATCGTCGTTGGCAAAATTGGCATTAATGTTGGCTATTAGGCGCAGCAAAAACATCGAATTCAAGAGCGCTACGAACACCAGTGCTAACAATATGAACCCTAAAAAGACCCTTATTATTATTCTAAGTAACATTTGAGATTATCCTTTGGATTTAAAACCGCAAGTTTTCCTCCAAATCCAAATGTCACCAAGACATGTGGAGGATGTCGTGCAAATGACCTACCTTCAATAAAAGAGATAAGGAAAATATTTTTATGATTTGCATGTTTCCCAAGCTTATAAATACGATGAGAATAAACTATTGCCTGTAAATTTTCATAACAATTATGGTTAGCCTTAAGTCTCTAATTTTGATCGACCCATGGAGGATTGTATCATTAAACATTCTAACTAGCAACAAAACTTTGACAAAAAAAGACTTTTAAATCGAAATGACCATAATGCATTTTCCAATGCATAGTATGTAGAGGTTTGGTTGCCAGTTCACCAGAAGTGAGAAAAAAAACTTAAAACTTTTCCAAAATATTGATTGTACAATTTATTAGTGAAAGATCATACTTTTGTGTTGAAGAAGGATTGAACACTGGATTTCTAAATACTAAACTGTGAAGGTAATAAAAGGATATCTTTCCGGAAGTAATGGCATACATAAATGCAAGGTAATTATATGTAACCTTTATTTATAATGTGGACCACTTCTGGCAATGAGGCTAGGCATTATAATACTGTAATAATTAACACACTCATTTGAATATATGGTTCATACAAGTGCAATGCCTCTTCTTGTTGAAACATTCTCATCAAAGCCTTTATATAAATTTGGTGAAATTCATGAGATATTTAATAGTAAAATCATTGTAGGTGAAGGTTCTCCTCCCAAAACTGGTTACCCTACTCTCATTATAAATAAATCATAACTTTCCATGGAATTTGGCATTTCTGAATATCCATTAGCAGAGATGTAGACCGTGTTCTACCATATTTAAGAACTAAAGAATTTAATTTTTCATAGTTTGAATGTTATACATAGAGTAGAATTATACACACATTTACACTCAAAACAAAGATTTTAATAACCATAGGATTAAAATTTCATAACCTCAATTATACACATGGAGCATAAATACATGAATTGATGCTCATAGTAGAGACACACAAATTTTATACACAGGGATAAACTTTGGAAGAATTGAAGCACAACATTCTAACTGAAACAAAGAATGTAAAACTTATCAGTTGATAATTTTGTATACCGACAACTAGTTGAGCAAGCCGTTTCCACCCAATTGTAGACAAAGCCACGCCTATCTGGGCTATGATATGACTAGGGCAAAGAAAGGATAGTTATATATGAAATTTGGACTCTAATCAATGCTTTCATCTGCATATTTCTTGATGACAAAGCAATCTCATGGCACCCAAATACTCGACCCACACAACACAAAGATAATTTCCTTCTCCGATGTTCATTACCTCAGAAATTACTCACTATCATTCTATTCAATGTGTTCATAGAAGGTCTAGACTATGTCTCAAGTTTCAATAGAGTTTTCCATGTTTTATTGGCTTCTTCTCAAGGATACAAGCTTTCATACATGGTTGGTTGGTATATGATGGGTTTGGATTTCTTCCTTCAATGTCTAACCTCTCAAAACTCTTCTATATTTATTTTTCTAACAACTCTCCCCACCCCATTTGAATTTCCCTCATGCCTAATGGCTAGATAATTAAAAAACAACTTCTCTTCCTAGATCCAAGAATGTAGGGGAGACAATTTGGTAAAATTTAGGAGTTGTGGCTTGGATTGAGGAATTTGTTTCCTCCACTCCTCTTAACTCACTTTTGTTTTGAAATTCAAAATTGGAATTGGGTGAGAATTCAAGAGAGTATAGGGTAGATGATTTAGGCATAAACCCTTCCGTTAGACCCCCTCACCTTTCCTCTCTTGTGGTATCATAACCCCTATAGGTGCTCGAGCTCAACCAATCTTGGTCTTCTTCTTCTTTATTAACTGCAAAAAAAAAATATGTACAATATTCATAGCACCATGGTATGGTGTCAATGTGGCATAGTTATAAAGCATCTAGGAAAATTATTTAAGCATTTAATTACAAAAATTCCAAGAGTAAAATATGGGTTATTACCTCCCCTCCTACTTGGAATAGCACTGTCCTCGGTGTTATTTATTGCAGCAATGTATTTTGAGAAAACAAAGATGGATATGCCTCTCTCATGGCATCCTCCATTTCCCAAGTGGCCTCATTTGGCCCAAAGTAATTCCATTGCACTTTTACTCGTGTGATGGCTCGGTTCCAAAAAAATTTTACTTTCCTGTCTAGTACTTATAGGGGCTCTGGCTGGAACTCTCCCTCTGGTTCCACCTGAATAACATTCCAATCAATAACATGTTTGGAATCATGTACATATTTTTTAAGCAAAGATACATGAAAAACATTATGCATTTTAATATTTGCACGCAAAGAAAGTTTATAAGCTATTGGTCCCATCCTTTCCAAAATTTTGAATGGTCCACAATATCTGTGTGCAAGTTTGGCATAAGCTTCAAGCTTCTATGAACTCTTGTACGGTTTCACTTTAAGATACACATGCTTGTGGAATTTGAATTCTTTACGAGTCTAGTTTCTATCTGCGTAACTCTTCTGTCTGTTTTGGGTTGTCTTCAATTTCTATTTGATATTGATGACTTCTTGCTCCATGTCTTTTAACATTTTTGGTCCAAGTGTGATTCTATTTACTAGGTTGTCCGAGCTTACAGGTGTATTACACCTTCTACCATATAGTGCCTCAAAAGGACTCATCTTTAAATATGCTTGGTAACCATTATTATAGGAAAATGTGACCACTTGCAGGTACTCCTCCCATTTAATCGGTTTATTTATTACGTACATGTGAAGCATGTCTTCTAATATTTGATTTTTCCTTTCTATTTGTTTGTCTAACTAAGGATGATAGGAAGTGCTAAAATTTAACTATGTGCCCAAGACTTCAAATAATCCTTTCCAAAATATTGATGTAAAAATTGAATCTCTGTCAGATATGATTGTAGTAGGTATTCCATGCAGTTTGAATATTTCTTTCATGAAAATATTTGCAACATTGAATTCTTTGAATGTGTACTTTATAAGAATGAAGTGAGCAACCTTGCCTAATTTTTCCACTACAACCATGATGGTATCATGTTGCTTCACTCTCTTTGGAAATCTTGTGATAAATTCCATGTTGATCACTTCCCATTTCCATTCAGGAATGGGTAAAGATTGCAACAAGCCTACTGGATGTTTATGTTCTTCTTTAACCTGTTGACATTCCAAGTATCTTGCAATATAGTCAACAATTTGATTTTTCATTATGGGCCAAATGTACTATTTCCTTACTGCAAAAATCATTTTCTGGTAACCTGGATGTATTGAGTAAGGTTTCTTGTGCATTTCATCCAAGATAAATATTTTTAAATCCTCTACATCAGGGATGTACAATTTATCCTTATAGATCATCAATCCTTCTTCAACTATTTGATAGCCATTCAAATTTTGGTTTGGTGGCTCTTTTTGTAGGACTTCCTTTTCTTGTAGAAAATACTCATCCTTATCCAAGGCCTCTTTTTATCTTGGAATTCAGATCATATTCGCAAGTGTTGATAGCTTCCAAGTGCATAGCCTACATACTTCTACTAAGTGAATCTACTACCTTGTTCTCTTTTCCCTTTGTGTGTCTGATTTCAAATCATACTCGTCAATGAATGTTACCCATCTAGATTTTCTAGCATTCAAGTGAGGATGATTAAAAATATGCTTTAATCCACTATGTTTTGCCAACAAAAAAAAAATTCTACCCATCAAGTAGTGTCGCCACATATTAAGTGCATGCATTATGGATGCAAGTTCAATGTCATGGGTAACATAGTTCCTTTTATGCTCCTTCAATTTCTTGGATCCATAACTTACCACGTGATTATCTTACATAAGAATCTCCACCCAATCCTTCTTTACATGCATCTATACACACTGTGAATTCTTTGGTTGGGTCAACAATATTTAGTATCGGTGCACTAGTTAAAAGATGCTTTAGTTGTTGAAATATTTCTTCACATTTAGTATACCACACAAACTTTACTCCTTTCTTTTGAAAATAGGTTATGGGATGGCCAATTTTTAAAAACCCCTCTATGGATCTTCTATAGTATCATGCTAGTCCCATGAATGACCTTATATCTGTCACATTCTTTGGAGTAGGCCAGTTCATAAAGGCCTTGATTTTTTCTAGATCAAATGATATTTCTTGTTCTAATATGATGTGTCCCAAACACTATATCTTCCTTTGAAAGAAATCACATTTACTGAACTTGGAATACAACTAATGTACTCTTAGTGTCTACAACACCAATATGAGATGTTCCTCATGTTCTTTTTCTTATTTTGAGTAGATAAGGATGTCATCGATAAAGACCAATACAAGCTTATTGATATATTTGTTGAAAACACTGGTCATGAGACACCTGAAGGTAGTCAGTGCATTGGTAAGTCCAAAAGGTACAACTATGAACTCATAGTGATCGTACCTTGTTATAAATTTTGTCTTATGAATATCCTAATTTTTAATTCTAACTTGATGATACCCTGATCTCAAGTCAATATTTTAAAACACTTTTTCTCCTTGTACCTGATTGAACATATCATCAATTCGAGGAAAATGGTACTTGTTTTTCACTATCACTTTGTTTAGTTGTCTATAGTCAATGCATAGTCTAAGAGTACCATATTTTTTCTTCACAGACAATACAAGTGCTCCCCAAGGAGACAAACTTGTTCCAATATACTCTTTGTCTAACAAATCATGTATTTTCATCTTTAGTTCCATCAATTTAGGTGTACTCATTCTATATGGAGATCTTGATATCGGTGTAGAACCAAGAACTGTATCAATTGAGAAGTCAATATCTCTTTTTGGAGGTAGACTTGGTATCTCTTATGGAAAGACATCCTTAAATTCTTGGAGATTTGGACAATCTTCAATTTTTGACTCTTTGTTATCTGTTGACTCCAATACATGAATTGCATCTAATTGGCAACCTTTTTTGGCACTCCTTTTTAACTGGAAGGATGAAATATGTCGGATAGAAATGGCTCTTGGGGTGCCTTTCACTAAGTTTGGATTTCCTTAATCATCTACGCATTCAAATGTCTTATTGTAGAAGTCCAACTTTACTTTATGTGTTGTCATCCAATCCCTACCAATTAAGGTATCAGACGAACCCAAAGGTAAAATATTCAAATTCACCCTTGTAAGTAGTCTGTTCATTTCCACTGGGTAATCTTCTATCAATTCACTAACCTTTCTCTTTACCCTTCTATCCAACTGAACTAACCAAGACTTCTTGTATTTTCTTTTTTAAAGAATACATGTATCAACAATCTTAGAAGAAATGTAGCTATGAATAGATCTAGGGTCAATTAGAATAGAAATAATTTTCTTAGCAATCTTACCATCAACTTCCACCACTGATGCCTGGTTGTCTACCTGTCGATCCTCTAATGAAGCGTATATTTTTGGAATATTCTTTGCTATGCTAGTCACTGTTGCAGCTTATTGTATAGTGTAGGTAGTCTTATTAGTTTCCTACCTATGAGGAAAGTCCCTGAGTAGATGCTCATCTCCACATCCCCAACACTTGAGACGCCTTTCCAAGGCTCCCTTGGCTTTCTTGCTACTAACTTTGCTGGTTTGTTTCCACTACAAGATGGAAAATTATATTGAAAGTTGCTTCGTGTTCGATGGTTTGGTTTAAAAATACTTGATTGATTCTTAAACTAGGGAGGCTTAAATCCTTTCTTCCTCTGCTCAAAATTTTCCTTTTTCTTTTCCTTCCACATCTTGTTGATTTCTGGTAATTTGTTCTTGCTTGCTCATAATAGTACTTATCTTTTCTTATTGTACCATCAAGAGTATTAGGATCATCAAACTCAATCTCGTCTCTATATTATTGAGGAAATCCACTAAGGAAACACTGAATCTTTACTTTGTCATCTTTGATATATGGAACATACCTTAGCAGTTCCAAGAATTTGCTTCCAAGTCATCCATAGTTAATTGACCTAATTTGATTTCATGAAATTCCTTGTTTTTTCCATCATAATACCTCTCTGATAAATAATTCTGACAAAATTATTTTTTAAATAGTTTCCAAGTGGTTTTCTTTTCACTGAGCTTCTTTACATTATTGAGATCCTCCCACCAGATAAATTCTTTATCGTTCAAGTTGAAAATAGACACTCTAGCTTTCATGTTGCTAGAGTAATCATGCACTTGAAAATAATTTTTGATACCAAGAATCCATGCCTTAACTTCTTTATCGGACATCACCTCACCATTAAAGGTAGGTGGTTTTATCTTTTAGAACCCTCCTGTAAGTAATCCTTGGAAATGTTCTTCTTATTATTATGGCTAGAATAAAGTTTTAGACCCATTATTGATGGATTTATCATAAGTATCTCTATTCTGTCTTGAAGAATCTGTTGATGTATTAGTATCATCACCGGAGGTCTTATTTTTTCTGCTAAGAGACCTCTTCCATGAAGGAATTTTACCTGTGTTACTTGATATTTTACCATGTTGCATGTTTTTATGAATCTCAATCAACCTTTGTAACATAACGACATTTAGTTCCCTCTTTTCTTCTTGGGCTTTGATAAGTTTCTCATTATCTACTTTCAAACTTCTCATAGTCTCTACCATGTTTGGTGGAGTCTCTCCCCTCTCATGAGTTTTAATGTCTAGAATGTGCGGTGTATATTCCATGATGTCTCTACCCTACATTTTCTTTCTCTGTGAAAAACCATGTTAGATAACAAAACCAAAATGTTAGTTTTTCAGACATCTTAAAAAAATTTCAAATTTCGATCCCATATAGCCCTGAGTGTTGTATCCTGGCTTTGATACCATATGTAAGATACCCAACTATGAAATATAAATAAAAATTCAATTTCTACCATGAATATTAATCAAAGATAATAATACAACACCAAAATATAAGCATTATTTCTCATACTTTATTTCTCAATGTCTTCCAAGAGTGTACTAAGCTAAATCATTAAAGCAAAATGCAATTAAGAGTGATCAACAACATGCTATGTAGAGTTATTTTACAACACTAATTGATGGAATCTCTAAAACATGTACTCTGGATGCATATGCATCAATATTGGAGTTTAGAAACACTAAATCATCTTATATATAAAATACACATTATAAGTTTGAGACTTACAAGCATGTGCAAAATTGTGAAACAACTTCTTTTGTCTACATTTGAACACAAAATAAACAACATTAATCGTATTTAGAGTGACGAAATTAAATCCATTCAGTGGAATAGAGTAATCCAAGTAAATTTGCAAACTTTGGACATTCTTATTCTTAGAACCGATGCAAAAACACACAATTTCCATAATATAGAAAGCCACATGTGCATCGAGTTTTATTGCTGGAAAACATAAGGTTACATTTTAACAGGGGAACTGGCCTGATAAAACATAATCAATAGCTAGACAAGGACCAATGAATATGGAAATGCAGCCAAAAACTCATGTCTAATTCGATCAATACTTGAGAAATTTCCTTTATAGTTCCCTTTGACACTAATAATATATATAGGTTCACAAAAGACTAAAAGGACATTGTCAACATGGAGACATAAGTCAACACTAGTAGTGTGTGTTTTCAGCACGTGTTCTCTACCTTGCATCTAACAACGTAAATCATTCAATTCCCTAACGCATCAAAAGGACATAAAACTACAACCAACTACTTTCTCTTGGTTTAATTAGAGATGGAAAAGATTCCTAATATAAGAGTTTATTTTTAGGAGAAGATAAAAAAAATAAAAAATATTGGCATTATATCCCTACCCTCCCTTGACAAAACAACTTAGAAAAGACTTAAAAAAAATAACAAGGATAATTTTGCACTAAACACGTTCTTGAAGTTTCATAACTACAAAATAAAGCACCAGGGTGACCTTCATCATTGAAGTTGGAGCTATAATAAATCACTTACAAAGTTATAAAGACAACACCATAGAATATTACAGCTAAAAGAAACCAATGGAAAATAACATAAAMAATATGGAATAAAGGAGTCTAAAGATAAAGACAAATGAAAAAGATCTACCTAGATTTTAAATAAATAATAGAGTTTCACTAAGTTGTCCGTAATTCCATAAATAAAGAGCTAAACTAACTTCATAATATCACCCCTAATCAAGCATGAAATATGATCAATATGGAGCAAAAAACCTTATTTAAATTATGTCTTGATCATTTCTGTGGTTTGTTTCTAAACTAATCGATTCTGACTTGAACTAATATATTTCTTGCAATTGATATGGATATGTGTACAAAATAGGTTGAGGAATCCTTTAAAACTGCTCATATCTTCTCATTAATCCCTTTTTGTGTTAGGTTGTTCTCCTTGAGGTATGAGCTTAATTTCCATCAAGGTTTAACCAATGTATCTTACTACCTAGCAACCTACTAATTTCGTCCTCTTAAAAAATGATCAACAATAATAGCACCTCCATCAAGTGGACACATACAACGTTCCATGAATAGATTCTAGCGTCCTCTCATAAATCCACTTGAACATTTCTTTACTTGACACATTCCTGCCAACAAGAGGAATTGAAAATTCTTATCAACAAAGAATTTGAAAGTAACTACTTTCAATGCCTCCACTTCCATTACCCAAATTCTTTGTGGTGATCTAACCCAAGGTACGAACCCTAAAAAGACCCCTATTATGATTCTAAGTAACATTGAGATTATCCTTTGGATTGAAAACCACAATTTTTCCACCAAATCTAAATGTCACCAAGACATGTGGAGGATGTCGTGCAAATGACCTACCTTCAATAAAAGAGTTAAGGATAGGAGGTGTATGATTTGCATGTTTCCCAAGCTTATAAATATGATGAGAATAAACTATTTTCTATAGATTTCCATAACAATTATCGCTGGCCTCAATGCCCTAATTCTGATCGAGCCATGGAGGATTGTATTATTAAACATTCTAACTAGAAACGAAACATGGAAAAAATGAATTTTAAATGGAAATGACCAAAAGGCATTTTCCAATGCAAAATCTGTAGAGGTTTGGTTGCCAATTCGCCAGGAGTAAGAGGAACAACTTAAAATTGTTCCAAAATATTGATTGTACAGTGTATTAGTGAAAGAGCATACTTTTGTGTTGAAGAAGGATTGAACATTGGATTTCTAAATACTGAATTGTGAAGGTAAGAAAAGGATATATCTTTATGAAAGTAATGGAATACATAAATGCAGAGTAATTATCTGCAACCTTTATTTATAATGTGGACCTCTCGTGGGAATGAGATTGAGAATTATAATACTGTAATAATTAACATACTCATCTAAATATATGATTCATACAAGTGCATGGCCTCTTCTCATCGGAACATTCTCATCAAAGCCTCTATATAATTTTGGTGAAATTCATGAGATATTTAATTGTAAAATTAGAGTAAGGGAAGGTTCTCCTCCTGAAATGGTTACCCTACTCTCATTAAACATAAATCATAAGTTTCCATGATAGACGACATTTATGAATATCCATTAGCAGAGATGTATACAATCTTCTACCAGATTCAAGAACAAAGATTTTTTTTTTCAAAGTTTCAATGTTATACACATAACATAATTACACACATATTTACACTCAGAACATAGATTTTAATAGCCATAGGATTAAAATTTTAGAACCTCAATAGTACATGTGGAGCATAAATACATGAATTCATGCTCAGAGAATAGACAAACAAATTTTATACACAGAGATAAACGTTGATAGAATTGAAGCACAACATTCAAATTGAAACATGGAATTTAAAACTTATGTGTTGATAATTTTGCAGACCAACAACTAGTTGAGCGAGTTGTTTCACTCAACCATAGGAAAATACACAGTGGATTCCATCCCCTAGATAGGTTATGATACCACCAGGGAAAAGCAGGGATAGTTAGCTTTGAAATTTGGACTCTAATAAATGTTTTTCTCTGCAGATTTTTTGATGACAAAACAGTCCCATGGCACCCAAATACCTGCCCCACACAACAAAAAGAGAATTTATTTCTCTAATGTTTAGTACGCCGGAAATTACTCACTCTCATGATATTTAGTGTGTGAATAGAAGGTCTAGACCGTGTCTGAAGTTTCAACAGATTTTTCCATGTTTTATTGGCTTCTTCTCAAGGCTACAAGCTTCCATTCATGGTTGGCTGGTCTATGATGGGTTTGACTCTCTTCATTCAATGTATAACCTATCAAAAATATTCTCTACCTCTTTTTCTAACAACTCTCCCCACCCCATTCAAATTTCCCTCATGCTTAATGACTAGAGAATTCAAAAACAACTTCTCTTCCTAGATCCAAGAATGTAGGGGAGACAATTTGCTAAAATTTAGGAGTTGTGGCTTGGATTGAGGAATTTGTTTCCTCCATTCTTAAATAATTTTTATTTTGAAATTCAAAATCAAAATTTGGTGAGAATTCAAGATAGCATAGGGTAGATTATTTAGGTATAACTCCCCCCCCCAACTAACCTTCTCACCTTTCCCCTTGTTACACATTATTTTCATCACCCCTATGATCGTTAATGATGTAAACATATCCTTTGTCTTGAGAAGGATCAATGGCCTGAATCCCTGAAGAAGAATGAAGATACATTTTCCCATAGAAATAGAATTATACTTTTCCTTTGTCAAAAACCTTAGAAAAAGGGATCGTCACACCTTGCTTAGTGTTAAGGGTGTGACGATATAGGATCGTCACAAGTTGCACCATAGTCGCCTGCAACGTCATCGCATTTTTCTCAGTGTTAAGGGTGCGACGATTTTTGTATGAAGGAAAAAGAGCATCTTCTCGATTCTTCTAGAAGAGAAACTTAGAGGGTGACTTGGACTCCGATCGGTTTGGATTTGAATCACATCTTTGATCTCTTGGGATCATCCTAACCTCCTCACCCTATCCTTTTCAGCCTATAAAAGGAGTGGAGATCTCATGGGGAGAGTTAGGTTTTTTTTGGAGCTTGGGAAATTAGCTTGGATTGAGTTGGCTAGATTTTGGTGTGAGCTTGAGTAATTTTTGTAGCTTTGGGATTTTTTTTGTCAAGATAGATTGTTGATCTCAAAATCCGTGGAGTAGAAGTGTGTGGGAAGAAAGGAACTATTGGAAGGGACCTTACAACATCAAGGCATTGGTTGTATTCTCCTTTTCATATCTTTAATACAATAATATATTTTTGTCCCATAAAATTGTTCTTATTTTATTGTATGACTCCTTGATCACATACATAGGTTTTGTTGAGTATACGTTGTTTCTTTCACTTCATTGGCTTGTGTCATTTTACAAGTTCAGTATCCCATAAGCCTTGGAATGGAGCAAGGATGACACTAGTGAGGAAAAACGACATTTAAAAGGTATGTCATTTATCTCTTGCTAGTTAGTATGCTCAATAATTAGAACGTAGGGAAAGTCTTATATTCTGTTTTATTTTGTTCTAGTTTTGGGAGGATCTAGGGAGATCTGTTTATGTTTGCATTTACCGATTAATCTGATAACACCCCTCTTGTGGTATCATATCCCCTATAGTTACTTGAGCTCAACCGATCTTGGTCTTCTTCTTCTTTATTAACTGTAAAATAAAAATATGTACAATATTTAGAGCACCATGGTATGTTGTCAATGTGGCAGAGTTATAAAACATATAGGCAAAGTATTTAAGCATTTAATTACAAAAATTCCAAGAGTAAATTTTTGGGCAGTACATCCCCTCCCCCTTGCAATAGCACCATCCTCAATGTTATTTATTGCAATGATGTATTTTGTGAAAACAAATATGGATATTCCTCTCTCATGGCATCCTCTGATAAAAATGTGGAGCATTCAAGAAAGTAAAATAACTAACAAAATCAAGAAGACAAACAAGAAAGGTGGAAAAGGCACGGAAGCCAAATCAATTCATATGTACATCAATGGTACATTAATAATATAGCTCATTGTAACGACCCAACAACCATATCATAACTAACTGATTGTTAAGGTCTAGCTAGGACTTATGATTATTTCTAACAAACCCCCTTTAATCTTAAGTTTGTACAATGTATCAACTCAACAAAAAATACTAGTGCAAAAGATGATAATTTTTCAACATGTGACTCATGGTTTGAAATCTCATGAGTGTTGATGAATATATCCTTGAAAATTTTCCAAAATTGGATGCCGAAACCAAGTCTAAAAATGAGATAGACAACCTGTAGGTGTTCACTGAGGTGAAACCAAAACTGATTAGAGAAAACCTAGATGAGTGTTGGAGTTACTTCACACACACCTAGGATTTATTTTTCCTAAGGTTTTTCCTTGTTTATTATTCATATTTAGTCATTATCTAGTCTCCTATATTTTAGGGGAGAATATTCCACCTGGAGAATATTCTCTTTCAGCTGACACTTCAGTTTGACTAGTTGAGTTGAGTTTAGATGTTGCATTGGTTTTATCACCATGAAACATTGGGATCATCACAATGATAATTTGACCTTGCCTTGGGATCATCACCAAACTAGTGCATTAGCCTTGATTCCCTGAGTTAACTCCTCACTACTCTCTGTTCAGTGAGTTAACTGAAGACTAGTTGACTAGTTAACTCAACTAGGTGGCAATTCACTCCCATAACTGCCTGAGAGACTAGACTAGGTGGAAGTTCACTCACGTAACTGCTGGTGTGTGTCCATATCACTCTAGACCACCACTATGGCACATTGGTTCACCTCCAGTGCACACTCATTGAGCTATACAGAGTATATCATGTGTAAATTATTCATTATTCATAACGGTTAATGAGAATTCTTCCATTCTTTCTCTCCTTCTTATTCTTTCTCAAATTATCTCTACAAATGTGTGTATTATTGTTTAGCTAGATCTATTCTATGCAGGTTCAACACATTTACATGGTATCAAAGATGACGGTCTGCTAAGCAAAATCTACACCAATTTTTTTGCAAGTACAAAAGATTGAAGACAACGGAAAGATGGAATTCCAAAAAGAATTCATTCTTACACCTTACAACTATTTTGCATGGAAGGAGAAAATATCCATACATCTCTGACCCAGAGGGTTGTACAGGTTAACCTTGAATATAGATACAAAACCGACATTAGCCATAGAAAAATCCAAGTATTTAAATCACATGGATGAGGCACTCGAAACAATTTGCAGTCTTATTTATCCCGATATCCTTTTTCATATATCTTCCTGTAAGACTCCCAATGAAGCCTGGACCACCTTGGAATGGATATTTGGAAAACAGGATGAGATGAGGGGACAAATGCTCGAGGTGGAGCTGCTCATATTAGATCCAAAAAGCTTCGAGAATATCCAAGATTTCTTTACAAAATTCAAGGATCTACTGTCGCAACTCAAATCTTGTGGGGTTGATAAATCGAAGGAGGAGAAACATATGGTTCTCACCATTCTCTCCAAGCTTGGTCTTGAATTCTCTA
>JASDQU010240485.1:139358-167399 GCA_032191745.1 Picea mariana | reverse complement strand
TTTTCTTATTATGTCACTACAATTAGGCTTAAGGGGGGGTGTTAGAGAATAATCCTAACTTCCCTTGGTGTATTACTTGTGTTAGGCACCTAGAACTTGGTTAGTTCATCCCAATGCATTTTTCCTCACTTGATTCGACTTTCTAGAAAGGGTAGGAGACACATTCCTTGATTTTAGGGAGTTTTCCTTAAGTTTATGGAGTTAACTTTGAGTTCTTTAGTTATAACTCCACTCAATAACTACTTTCCAACCTCCATGCATAGTTTAAACACCTAAAGGGAGGAGAGCGCACTTCCTCCTTAAATCAAGGAAATTTTCCCTTGATTTTAGGGATTTACCCCCTTTCTTTAGTAAACTTGCATGTTTTGCATGTCAGTTATGCATAACTCGCACTTTTCAACGTATCATATTCATGCTAGGTGCAGGTTAACTATTTTAGAGGTTTAGGCATGTGATTTAGCTATTTTTACACTACTTTTAGTGGCAATTGCTATTATTAGTGACAAGATCAATTCCTCTCTACACATTGGATTTATATCATTGTAATTTAAAAATATTATTGTGAATACATTCATTCTTGTGGAGTAAATTCTTCTCTATCTCTCTCTTCTTTGTTTATTTGAAAATTCATTTGGTTAGTATTATTTTTCTCATCGAATTCTAGATCTCTCGGATCTCAGAATTTTACAGTCCACAGGTTCCCCTTGTACTCTAGATAATCTCTCAACTTTGCTTCTCATTGAAGGGATATATATGATTTTTGTTAGAGGTACAAGTAAATTTGTTTTTTCTAAGAAACAATTTATGTCAACATTCAAGTCTATGTCATTAGTCTTTGGAAAAGTGGAACTAGGAGGAGAATTATCTATAGGTGGTGGGGGCCTCGATCGAGGAAATATTGGGTCATTGGAAGGAGCTTGGGGAACATTAATTTTTATAGTATACACTTGTAACTCTTGTTGGGGTACATTCTCAACTACATACATAGTGACATACTCATTTTTTCCATTTTCCCTACCATTTAGGAGGGTTGCTATTTATAACATGTCTATTTATAGCATGTCTATTTTTAGCCGGTGGATTCCTATATGTAATACCATGGGTTTCCAAAACCATGGGCTCATAAAACACCATTAGGAAAATTCTTATTTTTAGCTACCATTAGGCCAATCCTATTTTTAGCCACCATTAGGAAAATTCTTATTTTTTAGGAGATAATTCCTATTTCCTTAATTTTAGGAGATATTTCCTATTTCATGGATATATAGCGCACTTTAGTAAGAATATTATCCTCCTAAGGAAGTACAGATTACCCATCTAATACTTGGAGTTAACTCACTTCACTTATTTAGTGACTTTCCATAATTAGCAAATTTTCACTAAGTTAGGACTTTGGTTCCATTCTTGGACTCTGGTCTTATTCTAAGAGATTTTTTATATTATGGAATGCATTTTGACTTCATGTAAAGTTATCACTAAGTTTGCACCTATATTTTTGACCTTTTATTATTATTAGCAACTTTTTACTTTAGTTAATCGTTTCTATTGGGAGAAGTTGCTTTTTTTACTTGAGCATGCACATGGAAATCCCAACCTAGTGCACATTACTCCTTAGGTGGAGAATCCTATATATTGTAATCATTATCAAGGATTAATACATTGTGAATAGAGTTGTTTTCTTAGTCTCTTATGTGTGAATATTGATTCTATTTTTCTCTCTCCTCTCTGTCTTTTGCAATTAGTTAGTGTAGTATTTCCTTGTCACAATTAGGTCTTGGATTGTGGTTTAATCCTACTTGGTATTAGAGCCATTGTTGTGAGGGAGTATTCAATTTTATTTCATGTTTATAGATCATACTGGATAGCCCATAGAGAATTATGGATCAACCATATTCTTCAGTGATCTTGACACCCTTCAACTACTTTGATTGGAATCCCAACATTAGAGATTCTACTTTGAAGCAAGGGTTTGTATAAGATCACCATGGGGACTGAGGTCGAGCCTAGTTCAATCATAAAGAAATAAAAATACTTCAACAGAATGGATGAAGCCCATGGGATACTCTGCTTGAGAATATCTCCATATCTCCTCTTTGATGTCGATACTTGCAAGACTCCTAACGATGTTTGGACAAAGTCGAAGGATTTGCTAGGAAAACAAGACAATCTAAGAAGTCATAAGCTAGAGAATGATCTACATGCATTGAATCCAAGATATTTCGAGACCTTACAGAACTAATTCTATAAGTTTAAACTTTTCTTTCTCATGTTAAGCCTTGTGTAATTGATAAGAAAGATGAACAATTAATCTTTTCAATTCTAACAAAACTAGAACCAAAGTATTCTGTCTACACTTGTTCTTTTCATACTACCAGGTTAGCTATGGGGTCTACATGGAAGATTTCATCCCTAGATGATTTCATGGAGTCACTTATCCATGAGAAAACAAAGCTCATACAAATATGGGAACTTAAGAATTCCAATCCCCATGTGCTTATAGCTCAAGGAAGTTCAAAGAAGAATAAGTAGAAGAACAAGGGTAAGAAGGACCAAGAGAACAAGAATGGAGGTACAAAAAAGTCCATAGATGAGAGTTGGAGTTCCAAGGCATAAAAGGGAAATAAGGATAATACCAAGTGTTCCTATTGTAACAGGGGGTTCCATACTGAGAGTTATTTCATGAAAATTACCATAGATATCATGGCACAAACACTTGAGCAACATCACATCGAGGATTGTGTTCCAAATAATGCAAGGAAAAAACCATCATCAGAAAGAGGTAATGGTCATGCATTACTTGCTATTCCATCTTATCCTAATACTTGGGTGATTTATTTAGGGGCTACCCATCACATTTCCTCATTATATATACTTTTCTCATACTTGGAGACTTGTTCCAGACCACTAATATTCATGGGATATGATTCTCCTACCGAGGTGTGTGGTAGGGGTAGAGTTGATCTAGACCATAGATTGATCCGGATTATTTTCGGCACGAAATGAGAGAAAAGATGTAATAAATAAATGTATAGAGATATCTCGGATATCCAACAATATAACAAAAATGTATCAGAGATGCAACCATAAACACAGAGATACAATAATACACAATTTTCTATTAATGAGCGAAAATGTACAAAGACTTTAAAAAATACAGAGTGAAAGACTCGCTAGAATGGTGGCAACTTATCTATGAGAAGAGATGTGTCCTCTACTCGCATTGAGAAGAAGATGATTTTACAATGAGGCTCCAAAGGCCTTTTTATCAAAAATAAAATCCAAAATCCTAACCCCGGAAGATGAAAATCCAACAATTTTGTGGACCCCGTTTTTGGTAGTTTGGTGTATCAACTTCCCGAGGGCGTAACTTTGGCATACAATATCCGTCTGGGGTTCATGATAGCTCGTTGGAAATGTATTGTCAAGGAGATTCACTTTGTGAGCTCAATCAGAGCCTTTGACTATCACTGAGAAGTTGGATCCCAAAAAACCTTCATTTCGACCCTCAAAATGGCCCCAAAAGTCAAAAACTACTAAAAATAGTAAATTACCAAAATTGCCAGAAAATGTTTTAAGTTAGTTGGAAAAGGTGGGTGGCCACCAATATCCACCTAGATTAATCCTTCCTCCTTAGGAAGCAATGGCCTCCATTTCTTTGAGTGCCCGGGGGAGAGGGAAAAACGTTTGCTGAATCTGCATCTTGGTGAGTTGCTTTCCTTGCTGGAGACGTAGCACTTCTTGGTTTGTAAAAGGCTGTCACAAACCTATTGCTAGTGGGGTTGAATCTGTTCAACCAGTCAGGATACATAAGATGAATGTGTGCAAAAGGAATATTTGTTCTTTTTTGCAGTCTTGTCGACCCACTTCTGTTGGATAGAAGGTGCTTGGGTTGAGGCTGTAGTGGTTGCAACATCCTTCTGTTCACCGTTTGAACAGATTATGAAGAAGATGAATTTTGTATTATGAGATACTACCTTGCGACACTTTTTAGGTGGGACAATAGTTGGAAATACCTCTAGTATTCTGTAGATATGACCCCCCAAAGTAACAATGACACTACAGGGTCAAGACTCATAAACAACATGGTGTTTCCACATATATGGCTGGCTCAATAGAAAATCATAGAAATCTAGTGGGGAAACATCACATAATACCTCATCCTTGAAGGGCTGGTTGTCGTATAACAATCAACACTCCTAGTTGACATGAAGATCTCGTCCTTGACAAAGCCATCCGATGTTGTATGGTTGCGGGTGGGGTGTTGTCGAAAATCTGAACCGTTTGATGACCTCTGCTGAGATGAGGTTCTTATGGCTTCCACTATCAACAATAAAATGTAGCGGGGTCCCCTTCACCCACATCTATGAATGAAAAGGTTACGACAATAGCAGTGGGGTCTGTGTCGATGATCTGTCTTTTATTGCTATTTTCAGAATCAGTGTTCGACTCCTTGTATTTGATCTCAACCACCAATGACTATTTTGAGTGACATTCATCGGTGTCGTACCAAGGGATTTTGTGGAAATCACACCATTTTCCAATGTCCTTCTTCGTCTTCTCGTGACCCTTCTTTTCCTGTGGCTTAGACTGGTTTTCAGGAAGTTGTTTGTTAGGTCCATCTTTCTCATACTTTGGTTGTTGTGTATTTTCAAATCTGAACTCCCGTTTGTTTTGGTGCCTAAATTTCTACTCGATTTTAACAACATATCGATACGCAACACCGAGTGATGAGATATCCAGAAAATCCATTTCAGTTTGGATGTATCTGTGCAGAGCCCCGCGGTATTTCAGAACCAAATGTTGCTCGAAGTCTTTGATACACAGCTTGGTGCACAAGGTCTGGAAGGTATTGGTGAACTCTGGCACTGCTTGGCCCCTCTCTTGCTGCAGTGTGGTCCGTCTTCCTATCCCATTTGATTGTTTATACATAGCTTTTTGGATATATTTATTGTTATGTTTTTTTGGAGCTTGATCCCTTTTCTGTCTGATTTTATACAAGTCTGGACTTGTCACGATGAGGCTTTTGACCGCTAATAATGTCATCCAAAACTTTTGAGTTGTTTCGCATATTTTTCTTTTGAATATCCTTTCTTAATGTGACAATCTCTACTTCCAAATTTCTAATGATCCTGTTTCTTTATTCTAGCTGTTCTTTGAGTGCTTCTTCAATTCTTTTATATTCTTCTATTTGAACCTTCAAATTTGCGATCATTTGTTCTAGTTCTCGAGTGTCTTCTTTCTTGTCTAGTTCTGCTTGTAGCTTCTTGTTTTTCTTGTTTTCTCTTCTTATAACTTCTTTGGCACACAAAAATTATTCTCGGTAGTCAAATTCTTTCTCTTTACATTCTTCTTCAGTGTCTTCTTTATTAGAGTCTTCTACTGCCATGAATAGAACTCTTTCTGTCTCACTGTCACTGACTTCATTTTCATCTGATGAGGATATGTCTTCTTTGGTGCATATGCTTTTCTTTATTGTTCGTTTTCCTTTATATGCTTGTTTTCTAGTTGAGTAATCTTCATCATTCCTCTTATTTTTCTTATGAGGACATTTGTTAGAAAAAGTACCAATACTATCACAATTAAAACAAATCAATGGAAACTCACCTTTATATCTGCCATCGATTCCCTTGTTCAATCTTCTGATAAAGTTGGCCATTTCTTCATCATCTTCTGCGATGTCACTGTTACTGCTATGTTATTTTTCCTTTTCCTTTCCCTTTTGCTTTGACCTTTTGGATGCTTTGAAAGCTGCATATTTTATATCTATATTTTCCTGTTCAATTCTCATTTCATATGCTGTGACGATTGTATGTAGTTCGTCCATGCTTATTGAGTATAGATCTACTCTTTCTGCTAGTGTTAATATCTTAGGATCAAATCTCATAGAGAGAGATCTTAGTACCTTTTGAACAATTACACATTCTTTAATTTCTTCTCCCAATCCTATTATTACATTTATTATTTCATCGACTCGTAAGAAGTAAGCTACAATATTCTCATCTTCCTTCATCTTTAGTTGTTCAAACTGACCTCTATAAGTTTGAAGCTTTGCTGCTTTGAATTTTGAATCTCCTTCATAAATATTTTGAAGCTTGTCCCAAATCTCTTTAGCGGATTTACAATGCATAACTTTGGTGTAAACTAATTCACAAATACCATTCAGAAGTGCATTTGTGGCTTTGGAATTATTTTACCCGAGTTTTATTGCCCTTTCATTTGTCGACGAAATTGCTGGTTCTTTGTATCCATCTACAACTGATTGCCAAATTTCAAATCCCTGTGCCTATATATATGTTTTCATCATTGTGCTCCAAAATGCATACTTCTGTCCATCAAACTGTGGTATTCCATTTTTATACATGTTGTTTCTCTCCATGATCTACCTTTCAGTGGTTAAACTGATTTCTGAAGGAACCTGCTCTGATACCAATTGTTGGATTATTGAGAGGGGGGGTGAATCAATAATAGAACAATTTAATCCCTTTTAACCATATAAAGCAAGTGTTATATCAATGTAGCATTATAATCAAATAATTGCAGAGTAAATAAACAATGAACACATGAGCAATCATACACATACACAGTGCGCCATTTTTTTTACATGGAAACCCAAAGCATGAGAAAACCACATAATGCTTTTTCTTACATGTCTTTAAGAATTACATTCATTGGAAGCACCAACTTCCTTTTTTTTCCAGTTGCAATTAGAAGGAGGCTCCAACCACCTAGTTTCTCAGGCTACAACTTGAGAGAATCTCCAACTCCCCAATTCTCTGGATACAACCAGAAGGAGGCTACAACCCCCTATGTTCTCTGGCTACAACCACCTATCCTTGCCCTGTACAACCACCCTAATGTAGAAGTAGAATGATGGAACCAATGTCACACTATCACTGTGAGACATACTGTTGTAAACCTATACCAATCAACCTGTACCAAACAACCTGTAACAACCTGTACCAATAACCTGTGCCAACATGTACCATATATCAACCTATACCCAACATGTACCTCAACCAAAATCCCTCATCAATTTCATCATCCAAATATGATTTGTAACTCTGTAATAGACCTAGTGTATATGATCACATACCTGCAAACCTTCCTTAACTTTAACAACAAGAGACTAGCATTTTCAACAAACTTTACTTTAGTCTCACATGAATAATTTTTGATTAGTCAACAACCCTAACTTGAAATAATTATAACTATGTATCTGTAATGAATAAAGATCTGAAAATAGTACACAATGTTCTTCAATGTCTTTTATGCAATTCCTCTAGGTTTCACTACTTGGAACCTCTCAAAAAAGGAGTTATAGCAAAAATGGCATACCTTGTTGAATTCTGGCTTATTCTAGAGAGCAAACTTGTAGAGCGTGCCCCACATGGAATATTTGTTGTATGGATCTGAAAATGATACACAGAATAATAAAGACTGTACTCTGACCAAAAAATTATTTCTTACTGAATTTGAATCTGTTATGAATAATTTATGACGTTTTTACTCGAAACACATGTTTTAGGCTAGTTTTGGGACTAGCCACAAACCCTATTTTCCACGGAGTGTAACTCCAAAAATACAACGAACCACAATCTGAATTTTTTATCAAAGCTACTTGGATATGTTTACTCAATGGCCTCCTGATTTCACTATCTGAATCATTCTAGAAAAAAATTTATTGCGAAAAAGGTGAGATGACCTGTAAATAACATACCATAGAAAATATCATCAAAATAATTTATCCTCCCTTGAATGTCGGTCTTCTTTAATTCACATTTCCTCTGAAATTAAGATTAGATATCCTTTGGTTAACTAATTCACTTGTAGATATTCAATAGGCTCAAGTGTTATTAAAATGAGAGAGCCTTGCCTCTTATTTATACTTTCATGTAGCTTCCTCAAGGGGTTACCTTTTAACCATCTTAACCCACTTTCCTTATTTTAAGGTTAACCAACTTCTAACCACTTGTCCACTTAGTAATTTATCCATTAAATTTATTATTTAAATACTTTCTTTTGCATCCTCTTTGACATATAGTACACTCATCACTTAAGTTTATTATTTACCTTCTAAAATCTCTTAAACCACTTTCCTTTTTTTAGGGCTAACCCACTTCTAACCACTTGTCCACTTAGTAATTTCTCCATTAACTTTATTATTCAAATAATTTATTTTGTATCCACTTTGACTTATAGTACACTCATCACTTCACTTTATTATTTAAATAATTTCTTCTTTGCAAACACTTTGACTACTTTGACCTTTTGGGGCTTCTAGATGACTCATGAGGGTTCTCCAACTTCACATGGCCATAACTCTCTAATCGTGAGGAGTTATGTGACGTTCCACATACCACCAGAAATGGCATGGCATGTACTATCCATATAGAATAGTATTACCTGCAAAACATCAAAATGCATACCATTTTCCATCAAAAAAATTTGAAACCTTTGTGCCACCAGGATTCACTATTGGACTTTCTTCTAGGGTTGACGTTAATGACAACCAACCCAATTAATCAAAAAATGAATCATGGAAGAAAAATGAAGTTTCAATAATAGAAGATCAAAGAAAAACGACCGAGAAACTAGGACACTCACATATGTGGATAGCAAAGACTGAACAAGTGAACATGAGTGAAGTTAATTGTTGCACAAGGAATTGCCGTCATGCGACAAGTAAAGTATAAAAGTCTCTCAGATGAATTTAGAGCATTGTACATTAGAGAAGAATCATGGATAAACATGGGTACATCTGGTTAGATATTGATGAGAAGCAATGGCAGGTACAAGGATCTTCTGATAAGTATGAGCTACAATTGCACAGTGTTCCAATAGGTCAACAATATCCGCAGTGGCGACAGTATGTTGTATATAGTGGTATACATGATATCTTGTAGAAATGACAGGGGCATATACATTCTCAGGAAAAGATACCCTTTTAGAAACAAAGGGGGAGAACAGTCAGAGGTAGAGAGAGAATATTGACAGGGGGAGTCATTTAGTTGAGTCAGGTAGAGCATGATTGCAGGGGGAGTTACCCGAGTTCAGATTTTTGTCAACAACATACATACATACATAGATTAATTATAGGGGGAACAACCCTTTTCCATTGATGTAAAAGAGGGAGAGTAACTTCAGAGGAGAGAAGAATCATCATAGGGGGATTTTTTGTATGAAGTTGGTGTGTTCCCATCAATGAAAAAGGGGGACATTGTTGGACATATTGTCATTGATGTCAACAGTTGATGTTATTGTGATGTGATGATGAGTTTTTATGATGAATTGTAATTAATGACAAACAAGGTGCATAAGAACATTAATCAAGGATCAGAATGAGAATCACATTTTAGAAACGCTATCGGGATTTAAATCCCCACAATAAAAATCCAAAAGAATCGAGGAGGAATTCTATCCAATGATGTGGTTTCCAGGACAAAATAGGACCGTCATATTGAGGGTTAGTAAGAGGTTTGAAAGAATTATATCTCAACCAACATATATGAGGCAAGAGATTCATAATATTTCCTAGCCGTTAAGATCAAGGAGAGAAATTGGATGAATTTTCGACCATTCGATCAAGTTTAGTGGAAGGACAGTGTAAATAAAAAATATCCCGAAGTCTCGGATTAACCAAACTACTGTCAACCACTTATTTGGAGTGGAGATATTGAGCCATCAGATCACAGTAAAGGAAAGGAGACAATCAACTCTACCATTGACCACTCCAACGGAAAGGATCCTAGAACAAGAAAATTTACCCGAAGGCCGAAGCTCTGAAGTCATGAAATTCTGTCAACCATCGAATCAGAGGAAGAGCAGGGAAATCCTGTCATCGTTGATCTATTCAGAGTGCGCCAAGAATGAAACTGGTCAACTCCAATGTTGACCACTCTAGATAAAAAGAGACAAGAATGGGTAAGTGTACCTGAAGGTCGAAGCCCCGAAGTCACGACAAGCATTGATCTAGAGTGAAATATGATAGCCGTCATATAAAAGTTGCATAGAAGTAGTTAACTATGAAAATGACCATTTCGGCGAAAAGAAGCCAAGAACAAGTAATATTACTTAAAGGCTGAAGCCCCAAAGTCACATCAACTATTGATCTAGAGTAAAAGATGAGAATCGTCATATCACAAGGAGACTGTCAACTTCGGCACTAACCACTTTGGTGGAAAAGGGTTTAGAACATGTAAGTTCACCCGAAGGCTGAAGTTATGAAGTCATGAAGTAAGACACATGGTACACAAAGTAAGATCCCATGTCATCATAGCCCACGTCAGAAAAGACACATGGCACAATCAAATGATGACAAGTGTCAAGGTCCATTTGGAATTTTAGGTATGTGTAAGTCATGAATCTAAGTGACATGTGTCAGCCACTCGGATAGTGCCACATCAACAATGACGTCAACAAGCCATGTCATTCTGGGAGTATGTCCTTCAGGGATATCTTGTATCTCCTACCAACAACCACCCGAATCGCCAAAGGCCAAAGTCACGAACTAACGCTAGTTGTAGATCTAAGATCCTCCATGATGAATCTCGACCATTAGATCAAGTGCAGTGGAAGGATAGCATAAGGTGTACTAAACAACTAAAAGCAAGCAATTGCCACAACTTTATGAATTATTCGGTAGGTAAACACTCTGAAGGGATTGAACTAGCTCAGATTTTTAGTAACCTGGATTCCCAGAGAGACAAAGCTCTGAAGTAAGATCTGACTGTCCATCGAGAAGGAAGATTCATAGTCAAGATCCTAAAAACATCTTTCATTTTTACCACTTCGACGCGGACCAACTCCGGTGAAAATTGGAGCAACAATTACCTCGACCTCCGAAGCCCCAGAGTCCCAAAATCTTGGAATAAATAATGTCCGTCCATCTCAACCTTTGATTAAGTCATAGCCGTTGGATTAAGTAGTAAACATATAAGTAAGGATTGGAAATAGGTCATTGATTTGGCTTCGAGAATCACGCCAACCCTTGCGAGAGGTAACCACTTCGAGAAGTTGAAACTTCAGAAGGTTGGATGATCTTAAGAGATAAATCACTCGAAGGCCGAAGTCCGAAGGACTAGGTTCCAACCCCCGGTCATGGGTTACAAACACATAAGACATGAGGCATTGGGAACATTGCTTAATTTAATAAGCTCGTGGTTTTGCGCATATGGCCACATGTAAATGGTTTGAAGGAAGCGCCTCTACAAAATTTAATTTCTGCAACATTTGTAGAGACAAAGGAAATCGATCCATGCCTGTGATCGATTTATGAAAAATAGGTCAAAGGGTTGTTGAAATCATATGAAGGTTAGTACCCATCATTCCCTTTCCAGTGATAGGTGGTATGACAGGTTTAAAGTTGAAGACCCAGAATGATGGTCAATGGTGGTTATGCATTGATCCCAAAGTTGTTGTAAGTGGGCAAGCTAGTTGTAACTTGTGGCACAAGTTGGCCCTAAACCTAAAATAGAGTTCAGCATGAAAGAATATACATACAACTATGCTTGGTTCATTTAAAGAGGTGAGTGTGAGGGTGAACAAGTGGATCTGCACTTGAGGTCGGTGATTTATGGTATGGTGATCTATTGACACAGTCAAGGTGAGAATTTCAAAGAGAAGATGAAGTGAAGAAGGGTGAAATTCAAGGGAATATGAAGTCTGGTGATGAGCATTTGTTGTAGACCTATGATCATGATCTGGAGCAGATTCAATATATGGATAACCTGTATTTGGTTGGTTACTAGATCAATTCTATTTGGATAGATTGCATTCTATCGACACGCTAAGTCTTGCTTGAGAGTTGGTGATCTCATTGGAGTCGAAGCTCCTTCCTTTAGTTGGTGCTGATAAAGCCCCTGTGATCGTTGTCACATATATAAAATAATACAAAAAGTTACACAAACACATGTCATCTCTTGTGTTCATTTTTCTTATGACTTGATTGCTCTTAATTATTGATGGATGTCTTTAATGAATGACTACATACAATCTTACAATGATAATGAGTAAAATTATGTTTTGAAATAGTTGTTAACTTGAAGTGAGAAAATGTTGTAAAAGTCCACACTCTAATTGATCCCCCCCTCTTAGTGTGGCTGATGTGTCCAACAAGTATAAGACAAGGTTAGCTAGGGTTCACAAGAAAATTTAGTCCTTGAAGCATGCAAAGTAAGCTGTAACTTAAGATACAAGCCATGTAAACAATTCACCTCAGTATCCCTGATCCAGATTTTATGAGAAGAATGAAATGAATACAAATTATTGTTATGTTTAACACATAAACACAAGAAACAATAACAAAGATATAATAAAATTGGTTTCTACTCAATAAGGAAATATGCTGAAACTGTAAAATGCAGACTAAAAACAAGCTTGCTAGAATGGTGGTGGCTTATCTCTAAGAAGAGATGTGACGGCTGCGCTCATTCGCTAGAAGATGGTTACAATGAGGCTCTCCAAGAATTTTTACAATAAACAAGAATTCCAAAACCCTAGACATCCAAAAACCTAACCCTAGGAGATGAAGCACCAAAAGTCATGTGGGCCTCATTGGGGTAAGTTAGTACGTCAACTTCCTGGGGTCGTAACTTTTGCATACGATATCCGTTTTAGGCGCACGATATCTCGTTGGCAAATTCTATCCAAGGACTACACATGTTTTCATAAAAATGAGACTAAGTATCCAATTTAATCGTGGCGAGCCCTAAAAATGTTGTTTAGGGCCTCAAAACAACCCCGAAAGTCAGGGACCCGAAAACTAGGAAAAATTGCCAAACTGGAAAACTACCAAAATGAGCCAGTTGGAATAGGTGGGAGGCCACTGAAATCCATCTGGATCAATCCTCCCCCCTTAGGAAGCAATGGTATCCATTGTGTTGAATTCCCCCATCTGATGATGAAATTTTTGCTGAATTTGGCCCCGGGTGAGACACTTGCCTTGGTGCAGGAGCTACCCTACTTTGACAACTCGATAAAGATGGATTCTTTGATGGCGAGTGCCATTGACCCGTGTGTCCACAATTTGATCACTGGATTCTTGTAGTATGCAGTCAGGGTTGAGCTCTGTTGGTGTCAACTGTTCTCCTATCTCTAAGGTGTCCAATAATGGTGGGAAATAATGTTGAAGGAGTTCCACATTGAACATTGGGTGCATGCCAAGGAAAGGAGGAATGTTGAGCTCAAAATCATTGTCACCCACATCCTTGGTGATGTTGTAAGGTCAATAACGGAGTGGGTGAAGCTTCCCATGGGGCCCTGTAAGGCGTTCTTTCTGCAAGTGCAACCAAACTTTGTTTCCACTTGAAACTTATGTGGCACCCGATGTTGATCATGGTGCTTCTTGTACTTGGCATTGGACTTCTATGAAATATCCAAAACATGTTGGTAGATGTGATGAATTTGATCATTGAACTGGGTGGTTTTTTCAGCTTCAGTTGGAGTAGGTGACGAGTCGGTTGGGGTGGCCGCAAGGGGTAGTGCAATATCCATGGGACCCAATGGTTGGAATCCGAATCCCACATGAAAGGGGTTGTGGTTGGTTGAGCTATGTAGGGCTCGATTGTATCTATTCCAAACATAGGGAAGACTGTCATTCCATGTGCGGGGGTGCTTGGAATTGTACATGTGCAATATATGCACGATCATTCGATTAACGACCTCGGTTTGACCATCTGTCTGGGGGTGGAAGGCAATGGATTTGGTGAGCTTTGTGTCTAAGAGTGACCAAAGGCTCGACCATAATATGTTGAGGAACCGACTATCCCAATCCGAGACAATGGTTTGTAGGATTCCAAAATGTACCCAAACTCGTTCAAATAAGAGCTTGGCAGTGGCCTCTGCTATGATGTTCTTCTTGTAGGTGACTGGAATCACCATCTTAGAAAAGCGATCAACAACCACACAAAAACAATCATTTTCCCTCTTGGTGGACGGAAGGCCCGACATGTATTCCATTGAGATGGATTCCCATGGCCTATCAGGAGTAGGAAGAGGGGTGTACAAACCCTGTTTCTTAGTGGTTGGTTTGGAAATAATGTAGACAGTGCAAAAATTGATATACTTGTTGACATCCCTTAGAAGTTTCTTCCAGTAGAAATGTTTCTGCAACATTGCCACTATATTTTGGACACCGAAGTTTCCTTCCACCCGAATGTAGTGGGATTCCCAAATCACCTTTGCTCGCTTGCTTCATGGAACACAGATATGGCCTAGATGACACAACAACCCTTCCTAAAGATGGAAATTAGCGATAATAGAGTTTGCGCCCAACATTTGGTAGGTAGTGGCGAAGTCAGGGTCTATCTCATAGAGGTGGGGCCATCCGAGGTGGAACTGCTGCAAGTATGTGGACCACTTCTGATGGTGGTCATTCTATAATTTTCCTTGTGTCTGCATGAACTGGAGTGGCTTATGATCAGTGTTGATGACTGTCTCCTTCCTAAGAATGTAATGTCTCCATTGGCGGCATGATTTCACAATGGAGTACATTTATTTGTCATAAGTAGGGTACTTATGGACAACATCTGATAATGTCTCACTATGATAGGCCACGGGGTGGCTGTGTTGAGTGAGAACTGCACCCACAACGTAGTCTAAAGCATCTATCTCGATCTCAAATGTATACTGCAGGTCCGGTAATGAAAGTATCGGGGCTGAGCACAAAAAATTATTGAAATCATCGAACACTTTCTATTGGGACATGCCCCACATAAATTTTTCCTTACCAACACCCTTGGTTAGTTGGCTGAGGGCCCATGCAATATGGGAGAATCCCAACACGAACCTGCAGTAGAAATTGGCAAGGCCTAAGAAGCTCCGAAGCTCAGTGAGTGTGGTTGGGGATGGCTAGTCATGGATGACCTGGATCTTGGTTGGATCCACATGCACACCATGCTGATCAATGATGTAGCCTAGGTATTGGACCCTATCCATGCCGAAGGAGCATTTTTCCAAGTTGGCATAAAATTTGTGCTGCTGCAGGGTGTGCAACACCTGCTGAATATGATGCAAGTGTTTCTCCCAGGTCTTGTTGTAGATGAGGATGTCATCTAGGTACACCACTACAAAAGTATTGGTGAAAGGTCACAAGATATCATCCATCATCCTCATGAAAGTTTCTGGAGCATTTTTCAAACCAAAGGGCATGACTAACCATTCAAAAATACCTTCTTTTGACTTGAAGGTTGTCTTCCATACATTTGTCTGTTCTATTGGGACCTAGTGGTAGCCGTACTTTAGATCAATCTTACTGAAATATTTGGACCCTTTGAGTTGATCAAGGAGAACATCGAGTCAGGGAATTAGGTACCGGTTCCCGACTGTTATTTTATTTAGAGCCCAATAATCAATGCAGATTCAATAGGTCCCATCTTTATTCTACACCAACACGATTGGGCTCCCATAAGATGATGAGATGGGACAGATGTGCTCCTTGTGGAGCAGTTCTTGGATCTGTCTCTTGATACCCTAATTTTCTAATAGAGAGTGATGATAGATTGGCCCATTGGGAACTGGTGCACAGAGGGTCATATCGTTGGGATGATTGACCTGACAGTGCAGAGGTACCCCTATAGGTGAGGCGAAGATATCTATGTATTCTTCCATGACCTTATCCACTTTCTTTTGTTGTGTGGAGAGGTCGGCTGCGAAGGCCCTGGATGTGGCTGCAATATTTTTCTCACTCTAAGAGTGAATTACAAAGAAGACCTCTCCAGCCTGAGAGATGACCTTCCTGAATTGCTTGACAAAGATCAAGGAAATGACACTAGGTGGGACTGACTCAAGTATCCTGTACAATTTTCTTTTCAAAGTAATAATGACACTGCGAGGCCTAGACTCATATAAAATATGATGTTTACATAAATAAGGTTGTACCAAAAGAACTTTACAAACTTCGAGAGGAGAAACATCACACAATACCTCATCTTTGAAGGGATTGATGTCGCACGACAGGACACATTGCTGGTTGACGCAAAGATCGCTTCCTTAGCAGAGCCATCCAATGGTGTAGGGCTGCGGGTGCGGTGTTGTCAGGATGGTTAGATGCTTGATGACCTCTACTGAGATGAGGTTCTTTTGGATACTTCTATCAATGATGAAGTGCAACAGGGTGCCTTTCACCCACATCTGTGAATGACATAGGTGCTCGCCTTCCTCTAATTCATCTGGTTCACCAGGATGGATCTTGGTGATCGAAACTATGGCACTGGGTTTTGTGTCAATGATATCTCTCGCCCTTTCTAGTTCTGACTCAGAGTTGGAACCCACATCTAATTTATAGGCTTTCACCTCAGCCACCAGTGACTATTTTGAGCGACAATCAACAATGTTATGCCAAGGGCTCTTATGGAAGTCGCACCACTTCCCGATATCTTTCCTTGTTTCTCTGGTGTCCTTCTTTGCTTGCAGATTATCCTGGTTGTCCTGAGGATTCACATATTTTCTATGTTCTTTTTTCTGCGGGTTAGGGATGCCCTTTTTTTGCTGCGAGGGGCTCCCAGGCCCAAATTTCCGTATCTCTTGTTTAATCTTCTGCTCAATTTTGAAGACATATCGATAGGCCGCGCCCAAGGAAGTGATGTCCTTCGACCTAGATGTATCTATGCATACCACCATGATACTTGAGCACCAGATGTCCCTCAGAATATTTGATACCTAGCTTGGTGCGCAAGGTATAGAAGATATTTGTGAACTTTGGAACTGCTTGGTCTCTTTCCTGCCGTAGTGTAGTCCATTTTGTATACAGGTCGTCATAGCTTCTGACAGGGTAGTATTTTTCCTTAATAGCATCCCTGAAGGGCTCCCAGGTAAACCATGACTGTAAATAATGAGGGTTCCTCTTTTTCCTTTTGCTCACATAAATTTTCCCACCAATTTTTGACATGGGAAACAACTTTGAGGAGCGCAAAAGTAATATTTTCTCTATTTGAAAAGTTATGAACAGAAAAATACCCTTCTAGTATATTCAACCATTTTTCTACAACTTTTGCATCTATCTGACCTTAAAATATAGGAATATAAAAGTCAATTTGTACCTTGAAGGGGGCGATGCCTTCGCTCGAGGAATATGCATTGCTTTTTGGTAGGCACCAAAGGATATATGCAAAACTATCCATCATCTCGTTCCTCTGTTGCATAAGGGATTCCTCAAGCAACATTTTGAAAGGATCTCCTATCCCGTTGTCTTTCTTTTCTCCTGGCATGAGAGGTCACTTGGACGTGTGAGAGATTTTTTTTTTGAAGAGAAACAAGATTGAGACCCAATTATTTGTACCTTGACCTCGTCGGGGACATGCATTAAGAACGACAAGGAGTAGACTGCTTTGATACCATTGATCCAGATTGTTGTCGCAAGAGTTGACTCTAGGTTGTAATAGATCCAAGCCTTAACACATTTTGAAGAAAATATAAATAGTTGTTGATTGATAAGTTATTGGAGGCTTCTAAAAATAGGTATGAACGAGCCTTTCAACCATTACAAATCAGAAATCAAGAGGCATGACCTTGTCTGCTAAATCCTTTATATGATAAGCATGGATAGAAGATGTGAAAAAACAAAACTAAAAATGAAGAACCAGGTATCCAATTTCGATAAATTTGGTCTCCCTTTCAGTAGAAGAATGAAAATGATTTCAATATTTGAACATAGGTCTTGTCTCACTTGTAGCAAGACAGAGGAAAAACTATGAACAAATACAACTTGTAAATTAGGCAAAACAATTAAGATGCATGTCTTGTTTTTCTCACAGTGAAACAAAGGAAAATCTGCACTTAAGGGGATGCTCTTAAATTCACCACAACATAAGTCTCGCTGAATTATAGCCATTACAAGATGAATAAATGAATAGAAGAAAGAGATCAATGTGAACTTCAGAAACAAAACACAAGAAACACATGATTTAACCTAACAAGGTTTAGAATCTCTTTGTTTTGCAGATTGTATTGCTGAAAGAAACTTTCATTACAAACCCAACCCAAAAGGCTCTCGAGCTATTCCCCCTGTTTTTCCTATTAAAATTCATTGAATGTATATAAAATAATAAAATTGATAAACTATTACTGACTTATAGGAGTCAAACTCAATCTATATGCCTCAAATAAAATAACGATGCAATAATTATGGAACAATTTTCCAAAGATCTGGAATGCTGAAGCTTGATTCTCTCGATTTGAAATGCTTGAAGCCATCATCTGCCACTTGCATACATATATCTATTTGATTGCCGATTTTGTTTCTCCTTGACTACTGAACTGACTGCTAATCTGATGCCAATAAATAAAAAACTGCTTGGTCAACTGATGCCTTAAAATCTGAGATTTCCCAGAAAATATGCAATTGGATTCTTGAGCTATTGATCATTCTCCCTGAAATAAGGAAATGCTGGAACTACCTCTTTAAATATAGATCTGAATGCTAATTGATTTCCTAGAAGTTATGGATTTTTACTTTTGGCTGGTAACAAACTAGTTGTCAACTTTGAGATATTTCCGGTCGAGGAATGCTCAAACTTCTTAATGTATAGAATTAGTTGCACTCTTCTCATAAATATCTAAGGCTCCACCTATGAAAAATACTAATTATACATTCAAGACAAGCACGATTTGGAACATGCACTGAGCATATTGATAGAACACACTTTTCCTAATAAAAGATCATGTCTTAAACTAGAGCATCACTTTGTAGAATCAAGAGATTCATTTTTTATTTGCTCAGATATATCCATTTGTCTAAATGTTGTGGAGCTAAGTTTTTCACAATTTCCAGTTCCGAAGATCAAATCTACACTTTCTCCCTCAATTGAGATAGATCCCTTCAATGTTTTGCAAACCTCATGATGTTTTTCATCTGACAATATTCTTCACTAACCTGTACTCTTTCACAAACTGTTAGACACTTGGCACTTGGCGTTCTTCTCTTCGGGTGCTGACGATTTGCATGAACTTTCAATATATGAATTTGGTCTTTTCAACATTCGACCTTCCTTTGCTAAAACATTCAACAGCTCAAACATTCGGCAACTGATCCATCCCTTGAAACTTGGTGTAAACGCTTGATAGATTTAAATGATCCCTGATAGCAATTGTCTTATCAGAATCATAAAGATGGACACTTATATGTCGAGCTGCTGCTTGGGCTTGGTGTTGAGACGGTCAAAACCTCTGTCGTGATGCGCCGAGGGTTTTAATACTCCGATACAAAGATAGTGCACCTGTAACAAACAATTAAAACAAAGGAACTTTTACCATTGAACCCTGACTTCGGGCCTTCAAGGCGAAAATGAGAAGTGACGATTAAAATCACCCAGTGAACAGAACTCCCAAAGTGGAACGCTGAATTCGGGCCTATTGGGGTGTGTTTAAACTTTGTGCAGGTTGGAAGGCTTGAAGTACTTGACTGGCGTTGATTGCGTTTGATATGAATGGTCGGATGATAAGTTGGAAGAACCTGGTAAGATATGTCTTTCATAGATTTTTAATTTTTCTTCTTGTCAGCGGGATCCAAAAAATCTTCTCTATTTGTTTCTCCAATGATCTAGGTGGATATCGGTGGACACCCACCTTTTCCCACTGGCTCAAAACAGTGTTTTGGCAATTTTCGTAATTTATTATTTTTAACAGTTTTTAACTTCTAGGGCCATTTTGAGGCCCTAAACGATGTTTTTTGGGAAAACAGTTTTGCAATATGGAAGTTCCTTGGATATTGTGCCTAAAATGAATCTCCACGACGATACCTTTCCAACGGGATATCATGCGCCTAAAACGGAGATCGTATGCAAAAGTTATGACCCCGAGAAGTTGATGTACTAACTTACCCAAACGGGGCCCACATGACTTTTGGCGCTTTATCTCCTAGGGTTAGGTTTTTGGATGCCTAGAGATTTTGGAATTCCTGCTTATTGTAAAAAGGCCTTCAGATCTTCATTGTAATCATCTTCTTACGAATGCGAGTAGCCGTCACATCACTTCTCAGAGATAAGCTGCCACCATTCTAGCGAGTCTTTCACTCTGTATTTTTACAGTCTCTGTACATTTATTTCATTAATAGAAATCGTGTATTACTGTATATCTGTGATTATGGTTGCATCTTTGATACATTTCTGTTATATTATTGAATATCTGCGATATCTCTATGCGTTTCTTTATTATATCTCTTCTCTCATTTCGTGCTGAAAATAATTCGGATCAGTGGTATCACAACACGCTGTTCTTGATCGTTTTTTTCAGTGCATGTCCCCGACGAGGTTCGAGTATAGCAAGTTGGGTCTCGATCTTGTCTCTCTTGAGGACAATCTCTCTCGCACACCCAAGAAACCCTCAATGGCGGAAGAAAATAAAAACAACGGAGCAAACAATCCTATCAATCTGTTGCTTGAGCAAGCTCTCACACGATAGAGGAACGAAATGATGGAGAATTTTTACTACATCCTTCAATGCCTGCCAATAGAAATAGGTGCATCTTCATCAAACAACCACTTTGGAGGCACCTCGCCTTTCAAGGTACAAGTTAATTTTGATATTCCTGTATTTGAAGGATAGATAGATGCAGAAGCCCTAGAAAAATGGTTAAATCTGTTAGAAGGTTATTTCTCTGTTCACAATTTTTCTGACAGAGAAAATATCATCTTCGCGCTCCTTAAGGCTCTCCCCCATGTCAAACATTGGTGGGAAATTTACTAGGAGAAGAGTTCCATAGAGAATTCTGGAATATATGGGGCCGAGCCCACTTGGGATTTTTTGTGGATGCGGTAAAGGAACAATATTACCTTGTTGGCAACTATGAGGACCAATATATGAGATGGACCACACTGCAGCAAGAGAGGGGCCAAGCAGTTCCTGAATTCACAAATACCTTCCATACCTTGTGCACCAAGCCGGGTATCAAAGACTCTGAATGAAATTTGGTTTTGAAATATCGTGGGGCTCTACACAGATACATTCAAACTGAAATGGATTTTTTGGACATATCATCACTCATTGTTGCTTATCGATATGTTGTTAAAATCGAGCAGAAATTTAAGCACAAAAAAAACCGAGAGTTATGGTCTGCAAATCTGCAACAACCAAAGTATGAAAAAGACGACCCTAACAAACAGTCTCTCGAAAACCAGTCCAAGCCACATGAAAATAAGGGTCATGGGAAGACAAATAAGGACACCAAAAAATGGTGTGATTTCCACAAAATCCCCTGGCACAACATCGATGAATGTCTCTCAAACAGTCATTGGTGGTCGATATCAAAGACAAGGAGCCGAAACCTGATTCAGAATATCATTATGAAAATACTGGTAAAAGACAGATCATCGATGCAGACCCCACTACTATTGTCATGACCGTAGCAATTCAACCAGAAGAACCAACAGATCTTGAAGAGGGGGAGTGCCTTTTTCATTCACAGATGTGGGTGAAGGAGATCCTGCTACATTTTATTGTTGATAGCGGAAGCCCGAAGAACCTCATCTCAGCAGAGGACGTCAAACAGTTGGGATTGTCGACAACACCACACCCGCAACCATACAACATTGGGTGGCTTCGCCAAGGACGAGATCTCCATGTCAGACAACAATGTCAGTTTTCATACGACATCCAACCCTTCAAGGATGAGGTATTATGTGATGTTGCCCCACTGGATGTCTGTGATGTTCTCTTGGGCCAACCATATATGTGGAGACACCATGCTGTTTATGAGTCTCAACCTCGCAGTGTCATTGTTTCTCTAGAGGGTCATCTCTATAGAATACCAGAGGTAGTTCCCACTATTGTTCCACCTAAAAAGTGCCGCAAGGTAGTATCTCATACTGCAAAATTCATCTTCTTCACAATCTGTTCAAAAGGGGAACATGACACTGCAACCACTACAACCTCACTTCAAGCACCTTCTATCCAACAAAAGTAGGTCGACAAGATTGCAACAAAGTGTAAGGATTCCTTCTGCATAAAAGAATCTCATGTATCCAGACTGGTTAAAAAGTTCCAACCCTTCCAACCACATGTTCGTGACAACCTTCAACAAGCTAAGCAACACAAATTCTCCAACAAGGCAAGCAACTCATCAAAATGCAGATTCAATATACGCTTTTCCCTCTCCCCCGGGCACTCAACACAATGGAGACCATTTCTTCCTAAGGAGGGAGGATTGATCCATGTGGATATCGGTGGCCACCCACCTTTTCCAACTATCTCAAAACAATTTTCTGGAAATTTTGGTAATTTAGTATTTTTAGAAGTTTTTAACTTCCAGAGCAATTTTGAGGCCCTAAATGATGTTTTTTGGGAAAACAAGTTTACAATATGGAAGTTCCTTTGATATTGTTCCTAAAATGAATCTCCACGACGATACCTTTCCAACGGGCTATCATGCGTCTAAAATGGAGATCATATGGAAAAGTTACGACCCCAGGAAGTTGATGTACTAACTTACCCAAACGGGGCCCACATGAATTTTGGCGCTTCATCTCCTAGGGTTAGGTTTTTGGATGCCTAGGGATTTTGGCATTCCTGCTTATTATAAAAAGGCCTTCAAAGCCTCATTGTAATCATCTTCTAGCGAATGCGAGTAGCCATCACATCTCTTCTTAGAGATAAGCTGCCACCATTCTAGCGAGTCTTTCACTCTGTATTTTTACAGTCTCTATACATTTATTTCATTAATAAAAAATGTGTATTACTGTATATCTGTGTTTATGGTTGCATCTCTGATACATTTCTGTTATATTATTGAATATCTGCGATATCTCTGTGCATTTCTTAACTATATCTCCTCTCTCATTTCGTGCCGAAAATAATCCAGATCATCCAAGCACAATCATTGCTGATGGCGCAGATTCAACCGTCACAACTTTGGCCATAACATCAATATCATCAATGAAAATAATCGAAGGTGTATCCATCTTGGATCTTGCAAAGAGATCACGCATGCGAGAAGCACCCTATTCCATAATGAAGATTCATTGTTATACTGGCCGTTGTCTTCTACACTTGGTGTTTTTAATTCGAACCTTTTTTCCTGGCTACCTCCTTCAATGAAACTGTCGAGTGCTTGGACATTTGCTTGGCGGTCGATAGACTTGGTGCTGTATAACCTCGTCACATTCTTTCAAGAACAACTGTATTCTCAATCTGTGCTGGTAAATGAATGCTTTTATAGGGGTTCCATCTTGATAGATGGTGCGTTAGGATTTCAAAAGTGTTTCATTTTATTTTTATAATCCATGGGAATTATCCTACATTGCTTTGGAGTGATAATGAGTTGCTGTTTAAATGTGTCGATGAAGAAAATCTCATCGATGCGTAGTGCAACCCTTTTGGGCCCCCCTCATGAGATCCTCCTCCATGTGACTTGAAGCCTGATGCTTAGGTGCTTGGTCTCATTTGACTTGTGTTGTGTTGCAGGTGCTTTGATTGGAGATTGGGCTCGTGGGGTAATTGGCACAATAATTTTTTGCATAAAAAAGATTTGGTGGCGATGGTTTTGGATAAATAAACCTTTCATTTATTTATTTTTTTACCAAACTTTAAAATAATAATAAAATACTATTTCAAAATTATATAAAATAATTTTAAAACAATACAATTTATAACTGTAACTTGGTTTAATTTGACAAAGGCAACTTGGTGTTTTTAAGACCCTTTTCAAAGATCGAGGAATTGCAAACAAAGAGAGATGGGAGGGACTCGACAAATTCAGATGTAAAGCTTTGATATTTTGACCAAGAGGATATGAGATTTTGACAAATGGCAACGCAAGGATTTGACAATTTTGGAAAAGATGGCGAAATTTTTAGAGGTTTACTGCAACAAAAAATCTTATGCCAAATGGCACAAATATTAAATGCTTGCGTGACCAACAAAAATTTTGGCGAGGGACACAAGTTCATAAATTTCAATATTTGTTCTAACATATATTTATGAGTAGAATGAAATGAATACATATTATTGTTATGTTTAACACATAAGAACAAGAAAAAATAACAGAGATACAATAAAACCGGTTTCTATTCAATAAGGAAATATGTTGAAACTGTAAAATGTAGAGTGAAAACAAGATTGCTAGAATGGTGGCGACTTATCTCTAAGAAGAGATGTGACGACTGCGCTCATTCACAAGAAGATGGTTACAATGAGGCTCTCCAATCCTTTTTACAATAAAAAGGAATTCCAAAACCCTAGACATCTAAAAACCTAAACCTAGGAGATGAAATGCCAAAAGTCATGTGGGCCCCATTGGGGTAAGTTAGTACATCAACTTCCCGGGGTCGTAGCTTTTGCACACGATCTTCGTTTAGGCGCACGATAACCTAATGGAAAGGTATATATGAGGACTACACATGTTGTCGTTATATTGTGACTTCGTTTACAATATCACTGTGGTGAGCCCTAAAAACATTGTTTAGGGCCTTAAAACAACCCCAGAAGTTGGGGACCAGAAAACTATGAAAAAACTGCCAAACTGGAAAACTGCCAAAATGAGCTAGTTGGAATAGGTGGTAGGCCAACAACATCCATCTGGATCAACCCCCTTCAAGAATCACACTAGCACATGACCTTCATCCAAACCTATTAGGTGTTCCACCTAGACAAGAAACAAAAGAACCCAGGTAGAGGGATAGGTCCTGAGGGAAGCATGAAATAAAGAAACCCTTCAAGAGTAAGTGTTAAAGTGATATGGTTCTAGGGCTTACTTCATGGATTATGGTGTCATTTAATCCATTTCTATGAGAGTATTTGTGGAGGGTGCAATTTCTCTCGAGTTATCACATTCTTAGGTGATATTTTTTCTAATCCCCCTTTATATACCATCTTACTAGTCCGCTTATCATATTTGTAAGTCCCCTTTTATAAGGTTTAAAGCTATAGCATTGCTATTTGGGACCGTGGTGAGCACTGAAAGGTTAGAGATCAATTTTGGACTATATTTTGGGAGTCCTTTTATATAATTCCTTTCTTTCTTTAGAATCATTTTCTTATTCTTTTAGTAGCAGCTGCAATCAACCTTTGGGCCTTGTTGATAAAAAAATTGGTCACCTCGATTTTCCGTTCTTTGGAATAATAATAAAAAAATGATATCAGAAGGAAGAATTTGTGAATTCTCATCATCTCACGACATAACCATCAACATCAACTTGGTCATGCATTTTGTAGAATCAAAATCTGAATCCATATGCCTGAGATACTCATATTTTTTTCAAAACTCCAGATAAAGAGATTGAAAGAAGAGATTTGAAGAATTGATGAATTTTTTTTCAAGTGTTGTGCCCCTCTTCTTCCATGTGCAACATCAAGTCCTTCTTGACATACTTTCATAACATACTCTCATACTCTCATTTCATACTTAGTCATTTCTCTTAGTTTCCATCCCCTCTCCATCTCCATACTTAGTCATTTTCCCACTCTATTTCCCCATTCTTCACACAACTCATTATCTCGTTATTCTCCATCCATCTCCATACTTAATCGTTTTTACAATTTCCTCTCTTAACCTTTCACCTTTCTTCATACTCTCATCCCACACTTAGTCATTTTCTCTCTTTCATTCCTTACTCTCATTTCCATACTTAAACCATTTTTCTCTCTTCCACTCTACTCTCCATACTTAAACTATTCCATATTCCACACTTAGCCTTGTTCACATTCATTTTTCTATTTTTTTTTTCATTTTATTTCTATTATTTCATTTTTCATTTCCATCTTCTTTTCTTTCCGATTTTCCATTTTCCATTTTCCTTTTTTATTTTTATTTTTCATTTCATTTCCATTATTGAATTTTTCATTTCCATTTTTCTTTTATTTCCCATTTCCCATTTTCCTGTCTTATTTTCTTTTTCCCTTTTATTTTTATTTTTTATTTTTTTTATTTTCCATATTTTATGTAACTCTTTTCATATTTCCTTTCCATATCTCACGTGACTTACTCCCCAACACGCAGTGTAATTTCTTATGACTTACCGCGGGTCCATTGGTTTTTATTACCATGGGTCCATCAATTTCCTTTACCTCACATGAATGATAAGGAAGGATTTACATTATAAACATGAATGCTTCATCCACCACAATTCATGTGTGAATAAAACGGGCAAAATAAAATCAAAGGATGAGAGTGATCCACGAATTAGATCGACAACTGTTGAGCAATGATCTTCCAGAGCTCATAAATCATGATCGATATGTCCTTTTGAGACAATCCATACCTCGTTGGAAAGGTAAATTGATAAGGAAGATATTGAGATATGTGTTAACGGCTGAATTTGGCCATAATTTTTCTAGAAATTAAAATATTAGTTGACACATTTTCATGACTTGCTGGGAAATTTGTTTGGAACCTTGACTTCCCGAGGATATAAGTTGAGATCCAAAACTCCAAATTTCTCTCAAGAGGACTCACTGGAAATACGAGATGATGAATATTATATCTATAATAGTTTCCATGGTTGATAGGTCAATTATCATGATCAAGGAATTAAAACACAATCCACTTTTTTCAAATAGCCAGTTTTAAATTTTGGAAGTGGGTCCTACTTGGAGGAACAAATTGAAATGACCCAATTTCATTAATAATCATTTAATAAATCAATAATTCCCAAAAGAAGAAGCATGTGAAAACTTATAGAAGAACATAAACCCTAACTACTTCAAGAAAGCACTGTGAGCAATTTTAAAAGAAGGGAGCATCATCAAAGAAGGGTTCAGATCGCTGTTAGAAGTTTAGATCATCAAAAGGGGGTTCATATCGCTATAACATTGTTTATCCTTCAATACAAAACCAACTCTTCATCCGCAAATAAATATCTCCACTTTCTTACATCTTCTTCTTCTACACAATTTCTCTCAAGGCTTAATGTTTGTATTTTTAAACTGAGAATAAAGCTGAGTTTTTGAGTGTTGTTATTTTATTCTTCCAAGTCTCTTATTTAAATGACCAGTAGGAGTATTTTACAACCATACATATGGATAGTAATGTAAGCTAGGGTTGTCTAAATGATTCATGGAGTTTTAGTCCTTGCATTTGGCAAGTTTTATTTATGAGCATTAGTCAATTGGTTTACTGAAATGATTTGGGATGTAATATATTTTATGTATTAAACTCCTTAGAGAACTACTTTGGGGTATTTATTTAATGATTTCTAAGAATATGGGATTTCCAAGTATGCGATGTTTGGAGTATTCCAATCTTTTAGACACATTTTGTCTAGCAGAAGTTGTAAATCTTATACTAAGTGGTCGTTTATGGAAAACCATAAACCAATTTGGTGGTTTTTGATGACAACAAACCAAACATGCTCGCTTGTTACTGCTCAACTGATAAGAATTTGAAACTTGAAGCCCGATTGTCAATTGTTGATGTTATTCCACCCTGTTAGGGATAAGGCGAGAAGATGCAAATCCTTTCACTGAAAGATGCATCAATACTCAAGAATGAATTCTGCAGTATGACTAATATATATTCTTGATTGTTGATGACCATTTCCAAGAAGTCATCCACCCATAGTGGTTCTTTACTCTTGCATATTTTTTGTGTTTGGAACATCTATTTCAACGATTATTATGCTTTCCACAATTCTCACAAGGATGAATATCAAAACATTGATCTTCCACGTGGCCAACTCTATGACAATATTGGAATTTTGGAATATGCTCTTGAACTGGAGCATGTGAATATGAACCTTGTTGTAGCAATTCAACACTCTGGAATTCGATTGGTTTGGTATAATCAAGAATGTGACAGGTCACTTCCATTTTGTATCCAAGAGCTATTATATGCTTGTTGTTGATGATTTCTTTCCAAGGCTTGATTTATTCTTTAGTGCCATTTCCGATGATAGGTGGTACACCACGTGGTTCATCACATCTAGGGAGATATTCCCTCATGAAGTTGGAAGCTGGGAAGAATGGCAAAGAAGCCCCTAATTGGTTACAAGTCAATTGATAAAAGGGTAAAGTGTTTGTTAAAAAGAAATTTAAGAATCCCTAAGAATAAGTGTTAAGAACCAAATATCAATATAGCATAGAAAAACCTCAGAAAAAGTACTCAACGCCTTGAAAAAG
>JASDQU010240485.1:115835-139258 GCA_032191745.1 Picea mariana | reverse complement strand
CAATCTTTGGAAGTTCTTAATGTGCTCGGTAACTGAACCCTTTTGCTTGAGATTTATCAATTGGCTAAAGAAGGTATTTCTCCTTGTATCCTCATAGTGTGCTATCATTTCTTCTGTGAAAATTGTCCAAGTGAAGAGTGATGTGTGAGAACAAAGCCATCGATACCATACAAATTGATTAGGTTCTAAATATAAAGAAGAAATTCGTACCTTTTGTGTATGTGGCACATTATGTATATCAAATAATTGCTCCATCTGAAGTATCCATGTGATTGGGTCCTTGCAATCAAACTTCCTCATATCGATCTTACGAACTTGGATGGTCTTCAACCCAAAGTTGTAGTTTCTCCATTCTTGATTCGCCTTCCTTGTGTCCTCATCATGAATTTCATCGGATGCATTTTCACTTTCAGGTGTCTTCTCTGTTACGAAATTTTTCAATACTTCCATGATCTCGTCTTTTAAACCATCCATATTTTCCTCCAACTTAGCTTCCATCTCTTGTAGTTAATATTTTGTTACTATCTTCTTTTGTAAATCATTTATGTCCCTACGCATTTCTTCACCTTCATCAAGATTCCAAGTAGGATTTTTTGGAGTATTATTTGGTGTAGAAGTTCCCTTTTTGGGTGGCATGTTGGCCAAGTATCACTTTTGAACCTTGATTTTGAGGTGGTTCTGCTCGACAATCTTTCTTCTATTGTATCTCCCAAGTTTCGACCCTTTTGGGTATGAAACTTTCTTTTATGTAGTTCTTTGATATTTCTTCTCTGCAATGCCACAGGTCTGATCAAAATTGGATGTGCCAAGTGGAATTTACGGTAGCTTCCACACAACTTGCTAATTTTTGGCCTTTTAAGGAGATCTCACTTGTATAGCATGCCCCACACAAAATAATTGATAAAAAATTCTGAAAATCGTACCAGAATTACTACAGACTGTCCACTATCCAATGAAACTAGTCCCACTCAATTTGGATACTCTAGGAAGAAGTTATTATTGTTTTACCTGAAACACCTTCTTGAGACTAGTCAACAGGACTAGTTAGATACCCTATATTCCACATGGTGTATCTATAAATGTAAGATGACCCAGAAGCTGAAATTTTTACCATAGATACCATACTAATTTATGTGAATAGCCTCCCAAGATCAGGGTTTGAAACATTACATAAATTTTTTATAGCAAAAAATCCGCAATGACCCAGTTCAAGATGATTCCAAAACCCTATCTTGTACAGGCTGTATCTCCGAAAGTATAAGGCCTTAGGAGATGAAATTCCAAGGTGTCTCAGATGTAGCAGTGAAACCCCAAGACCTTGAGCTCTGATACCATATGTTAAGAACCAAATATTAATATATCATAGAAAAACCTTAGAAAAAGTAATCAACGCCTTGAAAAAGAGATCATTTCAGATACTAAGCCTCTTCGAGGGGGCAACCTCCTTTTACCCCACTTAAATGTTCAAGTACAAGATGATTCCAAATGAAAATTTCTCCTTGGTATATATAGGAGACTAGGAGGTATAATTACAACTAATGGAATAAATCCGACATAAATAAAATAACATTACTAATGTAATATGCCCCAATTAAGGGGTAATGAGCCAATATTAGGGCTTAACGATAAGGAAAGAGGTTACCTAGCAAAAGTATAAATACACCTCAAGGAGTCTCTCATAAGTACACACACTTACATTGGATATTTATCTTGTGAGAATGTCATGGTCTGATATTTTGGTCTATTAGTGAATCTGATGTGAAGTCTGAAGTTACAAAGGTGAAATTCTTAGAGTTGCAGCAAGAAGGGTGCAAACATCCATGATTTGCAACAAGAAGGGCACATGCATCCATGATTTGCAACAAGGACAGGTTGTGGATCTGTTAAAATCCCTTGAAGAAGATCCCATCTCTTATTTTTTAAAGATGATTTGTATAGGTTGGTATGTTGATATGTGATGATATGCTTAAGGTCTTCTTCATGAGTAAAGGTATGTTTTTTATGTGTTTGTTTGAAGCTTGTATCTTGGATGGTATGGCACATGCTTAAGGCATGTCTTGGAGGCCCTTGTGATACATGGTACATGGTTTCATATGATTGGGGTGATATTGATACATGCTTGAGACATACTCTTGGTACTTGGTATATGGATGTTATGGTTCATTGTTAGATGAAAATTTCACAATATATGGTATATGGCACATGGTTGATGATATGGTACAAGATTGGTGCATGATTGATATGGTACAATATTGATACATGATATGGTACAAGTTTGGTGCATGGTTGATGCACTTGTTATGGTACATGGTATGGTACATGTGTTGATGTACATAGTTTATACATGGTATGGTACATGATTGGTACTTGGTATGGTGTTGATGTACATGGTTTATGGTTGGGGTATATGGTATAGGTGTTGGTGCATGGTTGATGCACTTTTTGTGGTATAAGTGTTGGTGCATGGTTGATGCACTTGTTGTGGTGTAGGTTGTGGTACACAGTTGATGCTTGGTATGGTACAAATTGATGGTTTATTACATGGTTAGACACATATATTGTGATGGTATGTTGGTGATATTGGTACACGTTTGGTATAGGTATGTGTTGGTGATGTTGGAAATCTAGTTGAGAGGTGTCCTTCGTATATGATCCATGTGAGAGGATCTGGTTGAGTATTGGTGACAGTGAAAGGTTGATGAAAGTGAAAGGTTGGATATAGTGACATGTTGATGTGACAGTGGCAGTGACAGTGATAGTGGTAGTGACAATGGTGGTGATTTTGGTAGTGACAGTTTGGTCTACACTTATACTTCAAGGCTGTAGGATGGGGAAAGGAAAGGGGGTTGTAACCTCCTTTCAGTTGGTGTAGGAGAACATAGGGAGTTGGATATTCCTTCAGGTTGGATCCTGAGAATCAGGGGGTTGTAGCCTCCTTTTGGTTGGAGCCAGATAATTCAGGGAGTTGTAGCTTCCTTTAGGTTGGAGCATGTAAATAGGGGGTCATAGCCTCCTTCGAGTTGTAGTTGGAGAATTGGAAATTGGTGCTTCCAATGAATGCATTCTTTGATATACATAAGAAAGGATTCCATGGTTTTCTCCCATTTGGGTTTCCACGTAAACTCTAGTGTACTGTGTATTTGATGTGACGATGCTTATGTGATGCTACTTATGTGTACATGCTCATGATATATTGAACACAATCATAGATGATGCATTGATGATATATTGTTGATAAAGTTGAAGTTTATATATTGTGGTTAAAAGTGATAAATTTCTCATACTAATTCACCCCCCTTCTCAGTATTCCAACAAATTCAACTTGTCCCAACATTGAAATCACTACCCTAGTTTCTCTCCAACCAAACACATCAACATATTTACAAGGCTTCTATTAAGTACCTTAGTTTTCCCATCAGTTTATGGATGATATGAAAAAATGTATTTTACTTTGATGTCATGTTTCCTCCACAAAGTTCTACATAAATGACCAATAAACTTGTTACCCCTGTTAGAGGTTATTCTTTTTGAAAAACCACTCAAACAAAAAATTTCTCTAAAGAACAAAACAACTATGTTAATCACATCACTAGTTTTCTTATAGGAAATGAAGTGTGCCATTTTCAAAAATCTATCAAAAACTACAAATATAGAATCATTACCTCATTGGATTCCTGGAATACCAACTTGGAGTCCATGCTAATATCTTCACATGGCGATTTTGATACTAGCAATGGTGTGTACAATCTATTATTATGACTTATTTCCTTAGCATGCTGAAAATTTTTACAACCCTCAACCCACTTATTCATGTTCTTGGAAATCCCAAGCCAATAGTAGCACTCTTCAACTAGTGCATGGGTCTTGTCCAAGCCAAAATGTCCACTGAAGCCACCATTGTGTAGCTCTCGAATGAGGTTTTCTCTCACTAACTCTATTAGAATGCATATTTGTTGATTTCTAAACAAGAATACTTCTCGGATAAAGTAATCCAAGAGAAATGTTTTATCACCAATTCATGGCTCCTTATTGCATTTCCAATATTCAACAAAATCTGCATCAATTTCATACAAATATTGTATTATGCTGAAATAGTTTATTATGTAGGTTTATTTCCTTAGATCTTAGATTTATTTTCACTAGCTTATTGTTGAAATTGATGAAATAACTAAAATAAAAAAAATGAAAGAACAAGAAAATGAACACACAATCCATCAATTGAACAAAATATGTATCATGGGAAATCCAATATGTGAGAAAACCCAGCTAGAAGGTGATGCCTATGCTCTACTCTCTTTTCTTTAGATATGAAATGCAAGTACAAAGAAAAGTGCACTCATTATGGAGTTGTCTTTGATGTTGTGGCCTAAAAAAATACTATATAATCTCCTACCTCCTTTTTTATGCTCTCAAAATACCACTCCTAGATGATATACTCAACTATGGAACACGCACAATGCTAAATAATGGAACATGTTCTCTTTGTAGCAACCCATAATTTAACATAGCCTGATAGTTGTCTAGTGTTAGCATTTTTGCATCCTCAACCCTTAATTAGTGATAAGGTTTTGGAACTTCTAGAATATTATTGAAAGTTCACACATGGCTAGCCCCACATGTGTGGGTAATTGGGGTTGATGTGGCATCCACTAGTACCTTGGTGGTTAGCAGGGTAGGTCAAACTGTGGGAGGAGTAATTATGCATATGAGCTCTGATTGAGGTGATTTTTTCACCATTGGAAAGGTATTGGTGTGTAGAAAAATTTCAAAAGAATGGGAGCTATGCTCATAAAATTTTAACCCGAAAAAATTTCGTTTGATTCCTCAAAATGGATCGGGAAGGTTTTAGACCCCAAATCTTCAAACTGATACCTACCACTACAATGGGCCCTGTAAGCCAATTCCTCCAATTTTTCCACCCAAAAAGTACCAATATAGATGAAAAATCATATAATGATCCAATCTGGATCAATAGTAGTCAATATTGTTGTCCTTTTTCTCAATGCATCAATGACCATATTGGGTCTCCTAGACCCATGCTTCAACATGAATGAGTAACTTTGAAATAATTGCACCCACTACATGTGTTGAAAGATTGAGTTGGTTGTCATTGATGTCAACCCTTGAAGCAAGTCTGGTAGAAAATTTCGGTATCCCCGACGGTATGGTAATGGAACCCACATTTGATCGAGGAATAAAGAAATGAAGTTCAATGTATTTACAAGTAATACTATCATAAATGGATAGTACACGTCATGCCGTTTCTAGTGATAGGTGGTACGCCACATGGATCCTTAAGGTTGAGGAGATATGGATTTGTAAAGATTGGAGGACCCTCAAGGATAATCTAGAAACTCCTAGAAGGTCAACAAGAAGTCCATTTTTCTAGAATCCTCTAGAAAGTCTTCAAGAAGTTTTCTAGTCAAAGTGGTTGCAACAAGAAGTTAATTATGAGTAAAGTATTTGTAAGAAAGAAATTATGAGTTTACTAATTATGGGTAAAGTAGTTGCAACAAGAATGTGGGTTATCCCTAAAAGAAGGAAAATGGGTAAAAAAGTTATAAGATAGCCCCTAAAGGAAGGCATTTGGGAAGTATAAATAAGAGATCAAGAGAATCCCATTAGCACCTATTGAGCACATTGAATATTTGTGTTGTAAAGTGTTATGGGAAAGTACTATTGACAGATCTAAAGTAGCGAGTCTGAGGTAATGAAATTCAGTGAAGAGAGAAGTTGTAGGAGTCGAAGGGATGAAGTTGAGCTTACATTTTTATGATTTTTTTTTGAGGCTATATGCAAGTTGCAGTGAAGGAAGAGCGTGAACATCCATGAGTTGTAGTGAAGTAAGAGCGCGGGCATCCGTGAGTTGCAGTGAAGGAAAATGTGGACTATCAGAGAAGAAAATGAATCCAGGAGTTGCAAAGGAAGTAGGGCACAAACATCTGTGAGCCACAGTGGGACAAAGCATGTAAATCCACAGGTTTACAGAGCATAGGGCATGGATCTGTTGAGAAAACTAAAGCTTTGAATATCAAATCCATCAGGTCAGCTACATATTGAGAGGTATTGTTTACTATGTATGCTAGTGTCTATATTCTGTAGAATTCCAGCATAAAAACTTCTTAGTAGTTGATGAGTATTTGATTTGGAAGACATTCTTGTGGATCTTGGAATGAGGGTTTGTGACATAAGGGTTTGAGTGGAGATAATGAAGTATAACAATAATGACAGGTTGTGGCAGTGATAATGAAAAATCTGTAACAGGTTGATTGATTCAGTTGTAGTGACATGTTGTCTACATTTATATTTCTGGGTGGTTGGACAGGGCAATGAAAAGGGGTTGTAGCCTCCTTCCAGTTGGTGCCGAAGAATCAGGGAGTTGGAGATTCCTTCAGGTTGGAGATTGAAAACTAGGGGGTTGTAGCCTCCTTCCACTTGTAGCAGGAAAATAAGGAAGTTGGTGCTTCCTATGAATGTATTTCTTATGACATATAACAAAATAATTCCGTGGTTTTCTCCCATATTAGGTTTCCACATAAAATTCGAGTGTACTGTGTACTTGTGTGGTTGCTCATTGTTTACTATTTATGTATACTTCTCATGATGTTTTGAATTCTATTGATTAACTACCCATAAATTTAAATAATACATATTGTGGTTAAAAGTAATAAAAGTGCTCATACTGATTCAACCCCCCTCTCAGTATTCCAACAATTGGTATAAGAGCAGGTCCTTCAAGAAGCAGTCTAACGACTGGAAGGAGATCATGGATTATTATAATATTGGGGTACCATAGTTTGATGGCCAGGACTATGCCTTATGGAGTAGAAGCATGCAAACTTATGTGCATGCATAGTGATTTGATATATGGAGAGAAGTACTAGATGGATACAAATCACCAACCACTCCCCCGACATACAAGGATGGAAATAAGCTTGAAGAAAATGATTCAAGGGATAGAAATTATATTCTAAATGGTTTGAATAAATCAATACATGTCAATGTCATGCACTGTGAATCTGCAAAATAAATTTGGGATAAACTTCAGAACATTTATGAAGGAGACACCAAAGTCAAGGGAGCTAAACTTCAAACTCTTAGAGCCAAGTTTGAGAAATTGAAGATGAAAGAAGATGAAGACATTGCATCTTACTTTATATGAGTTGATCAAGTAGTGAATGGTATCAAAATATTGGGAGACGAGATGAAACAACATGTTGTTGTTCAAAATGTACTAATATCTCTACCAATGAGATTTGACTCGAAGATTTCAGCTCTAGAAGAAAGGATGGATCTAGATACATTGACTATGGACGAGTTACATGGGATAATCACAACTTATGAGATGAGGATAGAGAAATATAAACCTTTCACGAAGGAAGCAACATTCAAGGAATCCAAGAAGACAAAGAAGAAGAACAAGAAAAAACCAAAGTCAGATTGTAGCTGCAATGATGATTCAGAAGAAGATGAAGAAATGGAAAACTTCGTTAGGAAGTTGAAAAGAGGAAACGATAAATAAAAAGGTATGGTTCATTTGAAATGATTTAATTGTGGTTTTATTGGTCATTTTTCTTCTAAATGTCCTCGTAAGAATAAGGAAAGTGATAAATAAGATCCTAAAAAGAAAAATAAATATAAAAAAGGAAGAAGAAACAAAAATAAATTCTTCAAGAAAAGTCTCTGCACCCAGGAAGAAAGTTCATCATTAGATGAGGATGAACATGGTGATTGATCCAAATGGATATTGATTGATCCAGTTTGGAAGGTTTTTACAGTTTTTCGAGGCCCAAACTTCCGGGGCCGTTTTGAGGCCCTAAAAGACATTTTTTTGGACTTTTGGGGACCAGGGGTTAATATCAGAATATGATGACTTCCCTGTGGGATTTTTACTTCTCAGATAGACCCTTTTGACGAGGTATGAAACACCCCAAACAAAGATTATACGCAAAATTTATTCCCCTAGGAAGTTGACATATCAACTACCCCCATTAGGGCCCACAAACCTTTTGGATTTTCATCTTCCGGGGTTAGGGTTTTGGGATTTTACTTATGTTAAAAAGGACTTTGGAGCCTCATTATTAAAATCATCTTCTTTTGAATGATCGTAGCCATCACATCTCTTCCAAAGATAAGTTGCCACCATTCTAGCGAGTCTTCCACTCTATATTTCTACAATTTTGTACATTTCACTCATTAATAGAAATTGTGTATTACTGTATCTATGTGTTTATGGTTATATATCTGATATATCTCTGTTACATTATTGGATATATGATATATCTCTATACATTTATTTATTATTTCTCCGCTTTCATTTCGTGCCAAAAATAATCCGGATCAGTGGTATCCGAGCAGGTTACTCTTGATTGTTTTTCAGTGCATGTCCCCGACGAGGTCCGAGTATAGAAAGTTGGGTCTCAAGCTTCTATCTCTTGAGAAAAATCACTCTTGCACTCCCAAGAAACCCTCCCCGGTGGAATAAAATAAAAATGATGGAGCAAAAGATTCTATTAATTTGTTGCTTGAGAAAGCTCTCACACGATAGAGAGACAAAATGATGGAGAATTTTTCCCACATCCTTCAACACATGCCAACAAAAATAGGTGCATATTCATAAAGAGACCACTTTGGAAAAACCTAACCTTTAAAGGTACAAGTTAATTTTTATATTCCCGTATTTGAAGGACAAATAGATGCAGATGCCCTAGAAAAATGGTTAAATATGCTAGAAGGTTATTTCTTTGTTCACAATTTATCCGACAGGGAAAATATCACCTTCACACTCCTTAAGGCTCTCCCCTACATCAATAATTGGTGGGAAACTTACTGGGAGAAAAGTTCCACACAGGAGTCTGGAATATATGGGGCCAAGCCCACTTGGGATTTTTTTGTGGATGCAGTCAAAGAACAATATTACCCTGTTGGTAACCATGATGACCAATACATGAGATGGAACACACTGTGGTAAGAGAGGGGCCAAATAGTGTCAGAGTTCACAAATAATTTCCATACCTTGCACACCAAGCTGGGTATCAAAGACTTCGAGCAACATCTGGTTCTGAAATACCGCGGGGCTCTGCATAGATACATCCAAACCAAACTGGATTTCCTATCCATCTAATCAATGGGAGTTGCCTATCGATATGCTTTCAAAATTGAGAAAAAATTTAGGCACCAGAACAAATGGGAGTTTGGATCTGCAAATCCACAACAACCAAAGTATGATAAAGAAGGCCCTAACAAAAAACCTCTCGAAAAACCATCCAAGCAACATGAGAAGAAGGCTAATAGAAATATGAATAAGGACACTAGAAAGTGGTGTGATTTCCACAAAATCCCCTGGAACAACACTGATGAATGTCACTCAAAACAATCATTGGTGGCTGAGATCAAAGAAAAGGAGCCGAAACTTAATTCAGAATCTAATTAAGAAAATAATGGAAGAAGACAGATCATCAATGCATACCCCACTGCTAATGTTGCGACCACAATAATTAAACCAAAAGAACCAGCAGATCCTGAAGAGGGGGCGCACCTTTTTCATTCATAGATGTGGGTGAAGAGGACCTCAATGCATTTTATTGTTGATAGAGAAATCTAGAAGAACCTCATCTCAACATAGGTTGTCAAACAATTGGGATTGTCAACAACACCACACTCGCAACCATACAACATCAGGTGGCTTCACCAAGGACGAGATCTTCATGTCAGCCAACAGTGTCGATTGTCATACAACATCCATCCCTTCAAATATGAGGTATTATGTGATGTTTCCTTGCTGGATGTATGTGATGTTCTTTTGGGCCAGCCATATATGTGGACGCGACATGCTATTTATGAGTCTCGACCCTGTAGTGTCATTGTTACCCTGGGGGGTCATATCTACAGGATACCAGAGGTAGTTCCGACTATTGTTCCACTAAAAAAGTTCCACAAGGTAATCTATCATATTGCAAAGTTCATCCTCTTCACAATCTATTGAAAACGTGAACAAAAGGACACTGCAACCACTGCAGCCTTGACCCAAGACCTTTCTATCCAACATAACCAGATTGCAGGAGAGAAAGAAGATGTTGTTTCTCCACCTACAAGGGTGCCTACACACTACCCAATAAAGACAAGGTATAACAAGTTGGTTTAACATATTCAACCCCGCCAACAATAGGTTTATGGAATCCTTCAATAAGCCAAGCAGTGCAACTTCTCCAGCAAGGCAAACAACTCACCAAGATTCAGATTCAACAAACCATTTCCCCTCTCCATATGGAATTCCATGCAATGGATACAATTGCTTCCTATGGAGGGAGGATTGATATATATGGATATTGGTGGGCACCCACCTATTCCACTGTCTCAAAGAACAGTTTTCCATTTTGTCAGTTTTTCGAGTCCCAAAATTCCGGGGCCATTTTGAGGCCCTAAATGATGTTTTTTTGGACTTTTGGGTGGCCAAGGGTTGCCAAAGGCACACCATCCCCCCCATGCAAGTTGTACTTCTCAGATAGAAATTTCCGACGAGGTATTGAACACCCCAAACGAAGATAATATGCAAAATTTATGCCCTTGGGAAGTTGACGTATCAAATACCCCCATTAGGGCCCGCAAACCTTTTGGATTTTCATATTCCGGGGTTAGGGTTTTGGGATTTTACTTATGTTAAAAATGCCTTTGGAGCCTCATTGTAACAATCATCTTCTTTTGAATGAGCGTATCCATCACATCTCTTCTCAGAGATAAGATGCCACCATTCTAACGAGCCTTTCACTTTGTATTTCTACAGTTTTGTACATTTCACTCATTAATAGAAATTGTGTATCATTGTATCTCTATGTTTATGGTTATATATCTGATATATCTCTGTTACATTATTGGATATCTGATATATCTTTGTACATTTCTTTATTATTTCTTCACTTTCATTTTGTGCCAAAAATAATTTGGATCAATGACGGTGGTACATAAAGAGTACTCTTCATGGAAGTAGAAGATTTCGAAGAGGATTCTGAAGAAGAAGGAGAAGTTGATATCATAGAAAAATTAATCAGTGCACTAGAAGAGATAAGGATTGAAAGAAAGACAATCAAGTCACTCAAAGAATCACTAAAAGAGAAAGAATGATCTAATAATTCCAACTACAAAGAAGTCGAGCAGATGATCGTGAAGTTAAAAATCCAAGTAGAAGAAGACAAAAGAATTAAAGAAACACTAAAAGGAACGTTAGATGAAAATGACAAAATGATTGAAGGCTTGGAAGAAGAAATAGTCACTCTAAGTAGAGAACTTCAAAAGAAGGACATGTAGCAGAACAACACCAACGTATTGGATGAGATCGTTAGTAGTCAAAGGTCATACCATGAAAAATTTGGACTAGGATATAATCAAACAGAGAAAGGCTCAAGCTCCAAGAAAAAATAACAAAGAAGCTATGCAGAAATAGTCAGAGGCTATCCCAAGAAGGAAGAAGGAAATAGGAGCCAAGAAGAAGACTACAAAGACACAGCACCACCCAGAAGATTCATAATTCAGTTGGAAGCATCCCACAATAGAGAGAACCCAAGAAGAAGAAGGCTTTAGAAGAACAAAACCATTCAAAATATCTCCCCCCCATGTATCAAACTATTTTTATTGGTTTATGTTATTCATGTAATAATTTTGGACATAAAGCTGTGAATTGTAGAGCCAATACCAAGAACATAAACAACTATGAAGGATACACAAGAAATGGTTATCCAAGAAGGTCTCATAAAGCACATAGTAGAAGATACAACATATTTGGATCCCTGAGCACTGAAGTAGAATGATACAAGTGCAACAACTTTAGACACATGGAAAAATATTGTAGATTGACTATTCCTCCTAGATAATCACAACAAAATATCAACAATCACAGAAAGGAACCACAAAGGATATGGATAAAGAAGCAGGATCAATTCAACAATGAAGAATGAACACTCGCCTTGCAAGCTCAACATAAGAAACATGGATGGTATGTTGACAGTGGTTTCTCAAAGCATATGACAAGTGATAAGGGAATTTTTCTAACATTGAAGAAGGAAAGAGATGGATCAATTTCATTTGGGAATGAAAAATCGACCAAAATTATAGGAAGAGGTACAATCAAGCTTGGAAACAAGGATGTCAAGGCAAAAAATGTTCTACTAGTTGAAGACATGAAGCACAATGTTCTAAGTGTAAGTCAGATATGTGATCAAGGACACAGACTTATGTTTGAATGAAAGAACTGTGAGATAAGGAAAGAAGGATCAGGCAAGTTGGTAGCTACAACTATGATAACTCCAAGAAACATATATGTACTAAATGAAATTGGAAAGGAAAGATGTTTCCTAGGAAAGGATGATGAAAGTTGGCTCTTGCACAAAAGAATGGGTCACACAAAATTTGATTATCTCGTCAAAATCAACAGAAAGGAAGCAGTAAGAGAAATTACCAAGATCTTGAAGCCAGTAAATACTCTATGCAAGCATTGTATATAGGGATAAAAAAACCAAGAACAAGTTCAAATCTAAAGAGTACTCCACAACAAAACCACTAGATATTGTACATACAAATATATGTGGACCAACAAGAATAAAGGGATCGAATGAAGATCAATACTTTATGCTACTGGTTAATGACTACACAAGGATGACTGCAGTTTTCTTTCTCAGTAATAAATTAGAGGCATTTGAACACTTCAAGATATACAAGGAAATGGTTGAAACTGAACATAATAAATAAATCAAGTGTTTGAGATCATACAATGGAGGAGAGTTTACATCAAAGGAATTCATAGATGTTTATAGTGAACATGGGATAAAGAGACAGTTCTTATCAGTCATGACACCTCAGTAAAATCAATTTTTCGAAAGGAAGAACAAAACAATACAGGAAATGGCCAGAACCATGTTGAAATATTCCAAGTTAAAGGACGTCTTTTGGGTACAAGAAGTACATATATCAGTTCATATTCAGAACAAAGGAATGCTAAAAAATAACAGTGATAAAAATCCCTACGAGCTATGGAAAGGAATACCAAAAAATGTGAAGCATTTTAGAGTGTTCAGAATCAAATGTTATATCAAAAAAGAAGACGGAAGGATTGGAAAATTTGACTCTCGACTTGATAAAGGAATACTAGTTGGGTACTCAAGCAAAAGAACATCATACAAATGATTTAATCTAAGACTCAATAGAATAGTATAAATCATCAATGTGACAATTGATGAAACAAATGGATGAAGGAAAAAAGAAGGAAGCAAAGAGTCAGTGGAATAAGATTATGAAGAATATTTGAAAGAAAAAGAAACAGATGAAGAAGAAGAGCAGTCGGAGACAGAGAAAGAGAAACAATATCTCCAGGAACCTCCAAAGACACCTAGTAGATGAGTAATGAAGAATGATACATGGGAACTTGTTCCAAGGATTAAGAACAAAAATGTGATTGGTACAAAGTGGGTCTTCAGAAACGAATTGAACGAGGATGGAAAGGTTACCAAGAACAAATAAATATTGGTATGTAAAGGATATGCTTAGGTTGAAGGTATAGAATTTGAAGAGACCTTTACCCTAGTTTCTAGAATGGAAGCAATCAGATTGATTCTATCTTATGTATGTTCCAAAAATATCAAGGTGTATCAGATGGATGTAAAGTCATCCTTTCTAAATGGATATTTAGAAGAAGAAGTATACATCAAGCAACCATAAGGATTTCAATTGTCAAAAAGGGAAAATTATGTTTGCAGGTTGAAGAAGGAACTATATGGTCTCAAACAAGCCCCCAGAGCATGGTATTCAAGACTAGACAGGTACTTACAACAACAAGGGTTTAGGAAAGGAAATGTAGACAAAAATATCTACATAAAGGTAAATCAAGATAGTATCCTAATAATTGAAGTTTATGTTGATGATATTATTTTTGGAAGTGATGATGATAGGACGAGTCACAAATTTTCCAAAGACATGCAGGATGAGTTTGAGATGCTATTACTTGGAGATTTGTCTTTCTTTTTGGTACCGTTAGCGCCGCCATTTTTCTTTCCATTTTAAGAGTTGGTTTTAGGTCACGTTGCGACCCATGCATCCAACCATGTGAAGTCAAGTATGTAGCATCGTGAGGTCAAATTCAGAAAGTGGAGGGATGGCCCTTGAAAACAGGAAGGGATGTTAGAGTCAAAAATCATATAAGTGGTACGGGTATGTCTTTTTCAAGAGAGTCGAGCCCTATTGGGAAACCAGTTTCTACGTGCCTAGGTCGAGTCAAGTGGTTAATGGAAATCAAATAAGAAAGTACAATAGTTATTATCAGTTCATAATGAAGGCCGAGGGAATGAAAAACCACGACGTTCGTATCATGCATGTCCAACAAACCTTATCACCTGTACCCTACACGCGGGGATTTTCCATGGAAAACCTGCAACTCGACTTGGAACATCTCGTCACCATGAATTCACTGTCCTTCAACATGTTTTCCTCTCTTGTCAAATTCATTATAAATCTTAGAGGTTCGACACTCTCTCTGGTCGCAGAACTAGACCCGAACTCTGTTTACATTTTCCCTTGCCAGTCCAGTTTGTTCAAAGTTTTTCCCCTGTGCGTTTGCTAGATATACCACACATAATACACATTTTTCGCGCCATGGAGACCTCTCAGAGAGCAAGGAAAGGTGTGTAGAGTAGCAGAACCGCAAGGTACGAGCCCCAAAAAGACTGGGAGTTTTTCCCACCTGTGGCAAACATCCCCAAAGACGTGAAAGGAACTATTCTCTTACCTACAGAGAAGACTAGATCAAATCGTGCAGAGTCTGAGGTGGAGGGATTCACACAGGAAGGGAAAACAGTAGGAGCTCCCTCTCCCCAACAAAAAATGCCTCGGAGGAGGGGCAGGCCGAGAAAAAACCAGGAGATCATGGAAGCTCAAGTTGTAGAAGAGCCGCACGTCAGGTCTGTAACTGAAGAACTACTCAAACCCACCATCCAGCTAGAACCTGCTGGGGGATTGAGCCGCGAAGACAAGAGAAAAACAAGGAAAGCAAATATCATGGGAGAAAATGAGCAAGATTCATCTCAGCAACTGAAGCAAGCAAAGATGGATATCGCCAAAATCTATCAGGAAAACATGGAATTAAGGTGACATCTAGCGACAAAGGCTACAAAAGTGTCAGAAACGTAGGGTCGCGAAGGGAATGTGGCATGGTTGAAAACGAAGCTCAGAGAGGTGCAAGACACCATTGTACAACTGTAAGAAACATAGAGCCTGATGGAAGAAAGGCATACAAAATATTCCAGAGAATGCAGAATGACCCAGAAGGAAGCCCGCGTAGCCCTCACCAGTGTGCAGGAAAAACAAGTTTAGCTAGCACCCGTCTTTGCACCCGCAAAGGATAAGACAAATCTTGGCAGTTTTGAATGATACGTTGCTATGAAGTACACTACCATTTTGATAACAACCACGATGATCTAACAGCTGTTTCCTGCGCACAGTTCCCCAACAAATGATCACATCACAGAAATCGAAGTTGTTATAACAGACAATGAGCTCCCGACAGACACCTGTTCGCTGGGACACCTGCTCAAAGGGACACAACGACACATATTTTCTCCATACCAAATCCTGATCGACGATTATATCCTCGTGGTGAACTTGCGAGCAGTCATAAGTAAACGTGCGTGATTATTGTCTATTTTTGGAAAGCACTATGCGAAGAGTCTCCAAGACATGTTGCTCAGTTTTCCTAGTTTTAAGGGTTAGCAGTTAGGAAGAAGGGTAGCCCAAGTGGCACTATTGTCCCTTGACCAATTTTTGAGGAACACTTGGTCATATTTGACCATTTTTGGACATCGAAAACCTATCAAAGATGGAGTGCCAGGCAAAGCAGAGATCATAGGATCTCGATCCACTTTTGGGTCCCTTTTAGGGTTTTGGGTTAATGTAATGGGAAAGGGATGTTGGCCCATGGGTTTACCCATGTTTTAGGCCTATGTTTTAAAGTATAAATAAGTAGCTAGGCAATGTAGGAAGAGTCGATGGCTTAGTGCTAGTAATTAGATCTGTGTGATCGAATGTAAATGCTCTGTGCATGATTGTAAGAGGCTTGCAGAGCTGAGTGCAAGTGTTGTAAGTGATGAGTGCATAGATTGTAAGAAGGCTCCATGCTAGATCTACTCCGGGAAGGAGGATCTGGCGAGGTGTGCGCAAATCTCCTATCCTATGCAGAGTACAAGTTGAGCTCTGTGTTGTAATCAGATTGACCAAAGCTAATAAAGAAGAAGAAGACTTTGTGGACGTAGCCCCAGGGTGGGGGTGAACCACATAAACCTATGTGTCATGCTTTGTGTTGTTGCTTCCTTATGTTTTCATTATCTTGCTAAGTGCTATACCATGATTAGATAGATTTTCTTATTCTTTGTGATTTACTATATGTATATGAATAGTATATCTGATGTGTATGAGGATTCTTAGTGCTGATCTACAGTATCTAATATGTTTTGCTGTTTCTAAGCCCTAAAATATCTTATATATGAGAAAGTCCTATGATGTTCTGTCTTATCTACGAAGTACAATAAGGGTGAATGAGTGATGAATGAATAGTGCTAAGTTCTCTGTAAAGGATATAATCACAGATCTGTGTCCCAACTAAGGTTGCAGACACCTGAGTCTTGCAACCACCCCCGCCTCTACCTTGGGTGAGAATTCATCTGCTTCGCAGGTGTTTCCAAAAGGGCCAGTAGTTAGGGATTTATTGGTGCGCTCTTGAGCGTTGAACCTTGGGTCTACCCTTGTGCCAACAAATGGTTCTGTTGCTGGGACCTGAAACTGTGATTGCTGGGAACTGAGAAAGAAGAAACTTTGTGCAAAAGTAAGCTCTGTGCATAGATTTGTTGCCCTAGTGCATAGATTTTTACTAGACTTGTGAAGCTTTGTGGCAGGAATAAGGTCAGATCTGAAGAAAGGGATATCATATCTGAAGAAAAGAAGCGAGATCTGAACGCTTTGTGCTCTAAGAAAAGTAAGAGTGGAAATTTCTAAATGAAAGAAGTCAGATCTGTAGAAAAGAGGTAAGATCTGTAAGCTTTGTGCTCTAATAAAGGTAAGAATAGTCAAAAGTGTTTAGATCTAGAAGCTTTGTGCTCTGTAGAAGTAAGATAAGTGAAATTTTTTGTTTCTAAAGCATGGATCTAGGTATGCTTGATAGATTCTGTCCTAGATTCAAAACTAGGGCATTAATAGATGAAAGAAAGTTTGATATGGATAGATTTGATAAGTATAATGACAGATATGTTATACCTATGCATAGAAAGAACGTCTGGACTAACAAGTGGATGCAGGTTTCTAGAAAGAGTTTTTTGCAGGCTAGCTACCATGATCCTAGTGTGCAATACAAAAGAAGTTGGGGAACATTGAAATGAAAGAGAGGGCTAAACCTCTGTTACAGTTGCAGAAGGCCAGGACATTTTGCTAAGGAATTCCCTGGTGGACCTAGTTGTCTCTGTTGCAAAGCTTTGGACCATGAAGTGTTGGATTTCCCTAGAATGCTTGCTAATCTTGGAAGAATGAACCCGAATGAAGAAAACCCTAAGGTAGATCCAGAAATAGTAGAAACTCAGAATGAATCATAAAATATATTTCTACAGATGAAAGACGCCTTGAATGATCACCGACATGTTAGGCTATCAGAGATCTTCAAAGAAAAGGAGCAAGTCGAAGCAAGAATAGGGGACTTCAACATTGAATGTATTCTTGATGAAGAAACACAAGTGAACATTATGCCAGAAAGAACTTGAGACGCTATAAGGAAGCCTGCCTTGACCCCTTCCCTAGGAGGAATAAGTTTATTCAGAGGAAAGCTAGTAAACCTATGTAGAAGGCTCGCTCAGATACCTATGACTGTCAATGGAACTTCGACAGAGGAAGACTTTTAGATTATTAAATTTGTTGAAGACAACGCTCTGTTTACCATGCTCATAGGAAAACCTTGGATTGATAGAGAACAAGCCAAATGAAAAGAGGAAGAAGAAGTTTTGGAACAAAAGAGGCAAGAGTTAAAAGACTTTATGACCAGAAGAATCATGCACTTGATTGAAGAATAGAAGAACAAATCACAGATATTTAATACTAGCAACTCTGATGTCGAGGCTAAGAGAACACTAGAGGATCTGCAGAAGATTGAGTTACCTATTTTTGATATAGAAGAAGTATTATCTAGGAACCCTGGGAAAGACTTTCAACATAAGATAAGAATCAGAATGGTAAAAGAATTACTGAGATGAAGCTCATGGGGAAGAAGGCTAGAAAATTAAGAAAGAAAAGGGCTAATACTGCAAGGTTACAAGAAGTTCTAGAGGATACTTCGCAGACAGAAAAATTGCAGAATTGGAACTTCACCGAGATATCAGAACAACAACATAGAGTACTTTTCCATGATGAAGCAATATAGCCATTGGGGCTGATATATCCATTCGAATTCCACTCCGAACGGGTAGAAAAGAAATAAAGGTTCGTCATCCAACCATTGAAAGCGTCATAAAGGGTCGAATAAGAGTTAATGAGGGATCATAACTGTTGCCAAAAAACCGTTACTAAGTTTCCCTACTTAGTCCAACGCGCCACACACCGAGAATACTTTTTGCTAAGTGAGAATTTGAGCACGAAACCTGAGATTCACTCACCCTGAGATCATTGCCTTGTTCCCATACTATTCACTATAGTTTCTGAATTCCTTTCACAGCCAAGCTAGCTGACCCAAGATTGTATGTCGGACGAGCTCAATGCTGCTGAGAAAATCATTGAAGAAGTTCTAATTGACTTAATGATTTAGAGAGTCATGTCAGAGAGAGGAATGTTTACAGGTGTACAAGCATATTCCTTCGGAGCATTGCCATCTTCCCCCTCCACTGCTCGAGTAGGACCATCCCGACTGCCTTCAGAAAGATGATCTAAGCTCAGAAACGAATTCGCCACTGTGAAGATGATCCCAAGTATCTTGCCTAAGTATATCCCACCACTAAGCGACACAGTGAATCAAGACACTATACCCAAAGACTTCGACTATGCTGTGGTCACTGCGTACCTCCCGAAAGGGGTACGCGCAGTTCATGCTGACCAAGAAAAGCTCACAACGTCGAAATTTAGTGATTTTAACCTTGGAGATTGCAAGGTTTACATTATGCTATCCCCGCACAAGTACTTAACTATCACAAAAGGAAGGAACCCAAATATTTTCCCTCAACAATGGACCCATAACCTCACGCAGTAAACCCTCCTCAATGTAATGAATATTCCACATTTCGGGAGGCATCAGGAAGTGAATGCATGCGTCAGATTGTTGTTGTCCTACTACCACAGAGGATAATTATGGTTGGACCACCGCATCACTGTGGATCAGATTCTGATCAATCAAATCACAAGGCTAAGCATGCAGGGCCCTGACCCACATGAGTTTTACCCTAGAAAGACCACAGATCACACTCTCACCCAGTGAATAAAATACACATATGGTGATCTAGAGAAGGGCACATGAGGTTACAAGGTAGCCTCCATTGAGAATGAAGTAGTGCGCCTTGGTTTCCATCTGATCACAGGGAAGTTAGTCCGCAAAAAAAGACCCACACAAGTGATTGGATTTGTAGTTGACCTCGCAGGGAAGTGCGCAGAGAGACTACAAATGAACTGGGAAAAGTATCTTATAAATTAGCTAGAGCTTGACTACAGACAAATGCAAGACCAAGGGTATGCGTTCCACTTTAGTTGGTTTCTCATACTCATCACTTTTATCTCTTGGGAGATACTAGAAGGTGCCACTTTTCTGGAGATCGAACCCTTCGAACCACTGGACGCGAAGTTTTGTATGTTGTGGTACTCTAGCAACATGAACAAGCAGTGGCAGTCCAATGCCGTTTTCCACGCTTATTACAATCAATTAAAGAATGCAATCCAGTCTACACCACGCATCACACCAAACACACTTCATAGGTTTATACCTTTGATCAAATTCAACACAAACCACCACTTCACCTATATCACAACACACGTGGATGAGCACAAACAACAACTCCAGTCGTACTATAAGTTGACAGAAGAAGATTTGGAGCAGATTACCAAGGAATGGTCGGCGAACTTCCTTGTTCCAGTGGACCCCGTAGAGATGTACGACGTGGATAGCCCTGAAGCTATGATGGATATACCTGAACCATGCAAGACTAAGAAGGATGTATAAGTTCAAGATATCCATAGCACATCCAGGAAGACTACTTCGATCTCACCGACGAAGGGAGGTGATGGTGAAGAACTAGGTGGCACAGAAGTTGAGAAAAACAAAGGCAAGGTTACTCTGCCTAAAGAGGAGGAGGATCCCTCCAAGAAAAGGAAGATTACCCCACCAAATCCCTCATCCTGAAAGAAAGCTAAGGCCACCTGGACTAAGTTTAAGACTACCCTCACATAGGATGACTTCGATTTATTGATCGCTGCGCTGATTGATGCCTCACTAGAGATCACAGAAAAGAAAGAAGCAAAGAAGGAGGAGGTAGTCAATTGGATCAAGGGTGAACTTCAAGAAGTGCAACATGAACTCCTGTCTAGCAGAGTAGTTTCTATGATGCCCATGACAATTGAAACAACAGGAACAATTGATGAGCCCACCCAATTACACCAGATCACCCAGAAAGTTGAAGCTCGCCTTCAACGAGCTCAAGAAGGCATAGCGCAAGACACCCAGGCTTTAGCACAGGTACATAGTGCACTTAGAGTATAACAGAGGAAGGAAGAACAATAAAATATTACCCTGAAAGCGAAGTGGGAGGAGGAAAAATCACAGTTACAGCAGAGCAAGGACCGGTTGCTAGCAGAGCAACTTGAAGTATAGTAAAGAGTTCACAAAGCACTTCGCTCTGTGATGGTCATTGAAGTGAAAATTGAAGAACGTGTCCCAAAACAAGTGGCACAACTTGAAGAAGTAATCCAGCAACTTCAGCAGTGCATCGCAGATCTGGAACTTCGTACCATTCCTGAGACTCCACAAGAAGTAAGAGATTTGAGGGAAGCAACTTCTCGTAGCGTAGTTGGCCGATTAAAAACCTTGGCTTTGGAATGTAAGCAGCTGAGTGCTAAAATCACCCAGACTTATGATAACCTTACAGAGAACCCAGAATTGCAGATGTTAGAAGCACAACTCCAAGAAGAAAAGCAACATGCAGATACGCTACAGGCACAACTGAAGGCCTTGACCCCAGTAGAAAGAATGAAGTGATTTCTAGAACAACGCACTACCCAACAATAGGTACACATGCTACAAAGTAAAGTGATGGAAGTCTCTCAATGACTTCAACCCCTCCAAGAGAAAGCATGCCACATGTTCAATGAAGTTGAGAGCCAGGCAGCCGAGCTCGAACAAGTTGTCATCACCGCAGAACAACGCATGGAAGGACCAGTAAACAACGTAGTGATCCAGGAGTTCATTGAGCAAGAGGCTGTCGCACTGCAGCAGGTCGAAGTAGCTCAGGCCAAGCTTGAGACATTCAAAGTGGAGTTGATCATACTAGAGTGACTCGGGACGAGTCACAGGTGAGTGTTGGGGGCCTGTTGGCCCTTGACCAATTTTTGAGGAACACTTGGTCATATTTGACCATTTTTGGACATCGACACCCTGTCAAAGATGGAGCGCTAGGCGAAGCAGAGATCATGGGATTTCGGCCCACCTTTGGGGCCCTTTCAGGTGATCTGAAAACAGATCCAGAAGCCTGATAGGGCTTGAAAAATGCTCAAAAATGAAAGTGCTTGGAATGCGACGAAACCTGTGCCATTGCGTCCGGCTCGTCTTCCTGATTCTGGTGGTATAATTTTTATGTCAAACGGAGTCCGTATGGAGAAGATATCGCGTTCTGTCCGAAAAGACAAACATGCAAAATTTTGGATGCTGATTGTACCTGTCCGTACAGTCCGTACAGACACGTGTCAGGCCGTACAGTGATGACGTGGCAGGGCCGTACAGATGACGTGGGCCAACCAGGAGGCGACACGTGGCAGACCATATGAAAGGACACGTGGCATCACCAGGACGCGACACGTGTCACACAGATTTGGCGTTTTCAGGGTACGGTCGGACCAATATCGAGGTGACACGTGTCACCACTCATAGGGTGACACGTGGAACGCTGACGTGGCGAGGCTGACAGGGTGTACGACAGGATGAAGTGGCATATGACTGGGCAGTACGGCAGGCAGACTTGGCAGTTGACGTGGCGGCTTACGTGGGACAATCAGAGGCCGACACGTGGCACGTTTTGGTTGGTTTTTAAGGGTACCACGTGGCCCACTCACGGGCTGCCACATGGCACCCCATCATTGGTTGATGATTTTGGTTTATTAAAAATTGGTTTGGCTCGCCGGGGGATTGAAACCGTGACCTCTCCTCCAGTAAAGGACTCGCAACATTGGGCTAGCCGGCCCACCGGCGGCCGTTGTTTATTATGTAAATGGAAATCAATGCTTTTGAATCGGAAATGGGGTTAGCTGGCGGGAAAAAAGGGCCGGGGCTTAGCCCCGACCCTCGGTGCAAACAACAACACATATCACTATAGCCTACAACAACCGGGGCCATAGTCAATGGTTTGAACGTATAAAACGCGCGGTATATAACAAACAACCCACTGGTCATGCGACCGTTACAATAAAACCGGAGGTCTGTTCCAATTTGGGCGCGTATAGTTATACCGTTGGCCACATGGCCGATAAATATAGCACGAAAAGACCAAGAGCCAATGAATAAGGGCCCGCGCTGTGGCGCGTGGCCCTATTATATCCATATGACCGAGTTAAAAAGGGGCGCGCGCGTGATATAAGGGGCTAGCGCCCAATACTTATGAAAAGTGGGTTTTGTTATGCCAGATTTGGTTTTTTTAATAATTAATATGCCTATTTTTTATTGATTTTCTCCATTTTTGGGGGATATTGGGCATTTTTGGAGGCCAGATTCTTGGAGGAAGTTGGGGATCTGAAACCAACTCCTTTGCTATATAAACCAGGCCTGTTTGAGGCCAATAGACAGTCATTTTTGCAGAGTTATGCTGTTGGAAAGCCAAGCCAAAGTCAGTTTGTTGCAGGGAAGCCTTTGAGGTGGAAACGCTGTCGGATCGTTTCTGGGAGCTTGGAGCATCAGTTTTGCATGCCGTTTCTTTCATTGGGTTCTTGAGATCTGTGACTAGAAGACCAGATCAGTCTTGTAGCCTTTGGGCATTGCTGAGATGTAATTTTGAGACTTGAGCAGAAATAAAGAAGCCTCCCCCACAAGGAAAAAGGCCCGGAGACGTAGGTAAACATTGTGCCGAACTCCGTTATCAACCTGCGTTCTTATGGTTTGCTGTTCATTATTGTTTTCAGATCTGCATATGTGTATTTGACTGATATAATCCTCTTCTTTTCCTCAT
>JASDQU010240485.1:102913-115735 GCA_032191745.1 Picea mariana | reverse complement strand
ACAGTCACGTGTCAGGCCGTACAGTGCTGACGTGGTAGGGCCGTACAGATGACGTGGGCCAACCAGGAGGCGACATGTGGCAGACTGTACGGAAGGACATGTGGCGTCACCAGGACGCGACACGTGTCACACGGATTTGGCGTTTTCAGGGTACGGTCGGACCAATATCGAGGTGACACGTGTCACCACTCACAGGGTGACACGTGGCACGCTGACGTCATCATGATGACGTGGCGAGGCTGACAGGGCGTACAGCAGGATGACGTGGCATATGACTAGGCAGTACGGCAGGCAGACTTGGCAGTTGACGTGGCGGCACACGTGGGCCAATCAGAGGCCGACACGTGGCACGTTTTGGTTGGTTTTTAAGGGTACCACGTGGCCCACTCACGGGCTGCCACGTGGCACCCCATCATTGGTTGATGATTTTGGTTTATTAAAAATTGGTTTGGCTCGCCGGGGGATTGAAACCGTGACCTCTCCTCCAGTAAAGGACTCGCAACATTGGGCTAGCCGGCCCACCGACGGCCGTTGTTTATTATGTAAATGGAAATCAATGCTTTTGAATCAGAAATGGGGTTAGTTGGCGGGGAAAAAGGGCCGGGGCTTAGCCCCGACCCTCGGCGCAAACAACAACACATATCACTATAGCCTACAACAACCAGGGCCATAGTCAATGGTTTGAACGTATAAAACGCGCGGTATATAACAAACAGCCCACTGGTCATGCGACCGTTACAATAAAACCGGAGGTCTGTTCCAATTTGGGCACGTATAGTTATACCGTTGGCCACATGGCCGATAAATATAGCACGAAAAGACCAAGATCCAATGAATAAGGGCCCGCGCTGTGGCGCGTGGCCCTATTATATCCATATGACCGAGTTAAAAAGGGGCGCGCGCGTGATATAAGGGGCTAGCGCCCAATACTTATGAAAAGTGGGTTTTGTTATGCCAGATTTGGTTTTTTTAACAATTAATATGCCTATTTTTTATTGATTTTCTCCATTTTTGGGGGATATTGGGCATTTTTGGAGGCCAGATTCTTGGAGGAAGTTGGGGATCTAAAACCAACTCCTTTGCTATATAAACCAGGCCTGTTTGAGGCCAATGGAAAGTCATTTTTGCAGAGTTATGCTGTTGGAAAGCCAAGCCAAAGTCAGTTTGTTGCAAGGAAGCCTTTGAGGTGGAAACGCTGTCGGATCGTTTCTGGGAGCTTGGAGCATCAGTTTTGCATGCCGTTTCTTTCATTGGGTTCTTGAGATCTGTGACTAGAAGACCAGATCATTCTTGTAGCCTTTGGGCATTGCTGAGATGTAATTTTGAGCACTTGAGCAGAAATAAAGAAGCCTCCCCCACAAGGAAAAAGGCCCGGAGACGTAGGCAAACATTGTGCCGAACTCCGTTATCAACCTGCGTTCTTATGGTTTGCTGTTCATTATTGTTTTCAGATCTGCATATGTGTATTTGACTGATATAATCCTCTTCTTTTCCTCATTCTTTCATTAAAATTCTCAAATGGTTAAATTATTCATGCAAGTTTAAAACTCAACCATAATCATAAAAGATCCTGCCGGATCATCAGGGTTTTGGGTTAATGTAATGGGAAAAGGATGTCAGACCATGGGTTTACCCATGTTTTAGGCCTATGTTGTAAAGTATAAATAAGTAGCTAGGCAATGTAGGAAGAGTCGATCACTTAGTGCTAGTAATTAGATCTGTGTGATCGAATGTAAATTCTCTATGCATGATTGTAAGAGGCTTGCAGAGCTGAGTGCAAGTGCTGTAAGTGATGAGTGCATGGATTGTAAGACAGCTCCATGCTAGATCTACTCGGGGAAGGAGGATCTAGTGAGTTGCGCACAAATCTCCTGTCTTATGCGGAGTACAAGTTGAGCTCTGTGCTGTAATCAGATTGACCAAAGCTAATAAATAAGAAGAAGATTTTGTGGATGTAGCCCCAGGGTGGGGGTGAACCATGTAAACCTGTGTGTCATGCTTTGTGTTGTTGCTTCCTTGTGTTTTCATTATCTTACTAAGTGCTATACCATGATTAGATAGATTTTCTTATGCTTTTTGATTTACTAGATGTATATGAATAGTATATCTAATGTGTATGAGGATGCCTAGTGCTGATCTACATGATCTAATATGTTTTGCTGTTGCTAAGCCCTAAAATATCTTATATCTGAGAAAGTCCTGCGATGTTCTGTCTTATCTGCGAAGTACAATAAGGGTGAATGAGTGATGAATGAAAGGTGCTAAGTGCTCTGTAAAGGATATAATCACAGATCTATGTCCCAGCTAAGGTTGTAGACACCTGAGTCTTGCAACCACCCCTGCCTCTACCTCAGGTGAGACTTAATCTTCTTCGCAGGTGTTGTCGAAAGGGTCGGTAGTTAGGGATTTGTTGGTGCGCTCTTGAGCGTTGAACCTTCGGTCTGCCCCTGTGAAAACATGCACCCTCGTTTATATATTTCATCTTTTCGATGTAAGCCAGGTTGGTTGGAAAATGTGGTAGATAACAACTATTGTATGTAATCCGAGTTTTGACCGGAATTTAATGCAAAGGTCCTGTAGCTTGACGAAAAGATTCTAGTTGTGACAGTTGGATGTATTGTGATTTCTTTCTCTGCGCATGTGCTTGTTGTTATCTTTATTTCATTTGTTTTTTGTCTATTTCGGAACGAATTTTCGAACCTGCGAATTTGATGTACAATGCCCCTTGTTCGCACCACTTAGACAAAACATTTTCTTCTAAAGTTAACTCTGAATTCACCCACAATGATGCTCCGAGTTACTTCATGTGTTTTTCTCCCACCTAACATTATTATTTTACACTGAAGGTTGTTGCTCGCTTAGGATTTTCCTCTCAAGTTCAATTACTGAGTCATTTGTCCTGTCTTTTCCTTAGACTGACCCCACAACCCAATTCTTACTTTCCTGTGCCAATATAGCCAGAACCCTTTATATCATAGGTGTTAAATCTAGTCACTGCTTTTAAATCCATATCCCGCACGGAGACCACGCCATTTCTAAGAGAGCCCTATCCAGATCCGAAAGGCTAGTTTTTGGGTTTCAAAGATGGTTGAAAAAGTTACCTTTGTCGTCTGTTGATCAACCGAACATATTTACAGAGTGCTAACATTTTGGTGCCGTTGTCGGGGACGAAGTTGAATAGATTTTCCCTAGGAGAGTGAAAAATGTTGCAGTTTGACCCCTGAGGGTAACAGAGGGATAAACATCCATACCAGCTGAAAAACCTTACCTCGACGACTCCAGTCTAGACTGACGAGTAGCTCCAAGTAGCACCATTTAGGAAACTTGGCTCCAAAGATGATTTACACTAGAGTGAATCCTGACCCAAACCCATCGAAGCCTATGTTCGACCTCGATAATATCTTGTGCAAAGGCTAGAGAGCAAGTGCCAGACCCATTATACTACCTATACAAAAGCTTGTCCTTGCCCAAATATGGTGTGCAGAGCATTGACGACCTAGATTTTGATGCATTCTTCGAGCAAACACTATTCAGGTCGAAGTCATAAACTAGTTTGGACGAGACTATTTTCAACCCAAAAAAATTCCAAGCCCTAGTATCAAGTAATATCCCTCAGAATCTAAATCCTCCTAGGGCTATGGAACCCATATTCACTCCCCTTATCCTGCCTGCCCAATTGCATGAATTTCCTCAAAACTATAACCAGAGGATTAGGCTCTATGATGCTGAGGGAAATGTTTCTGCTCAGAGGCACCTGGATTGGTTTAATGATTTCATCAACAGGAGGAGGTGGACTATGCAGATGCAAAAATGAGGTTGTTTGCATAAATCCTTTTGGGAGATGTAAGAAAATGGTTCAAATCCCTCCCACCTGTGAGCATTCGGGACTTCGCTGCATTTGAGACGTTGTTCCTAGATAAATGGGGGGACAAGAAAAACCTTTTGCAGTTGCTGACACAATACAATAACATGAAGAAAACACCGAAAGAGACGATGCAGGAATTTTCATCCCATTTTTTGAAAGTGTACAACTCAATCCCTGGAGAAGTCAAGCCACCCCCTAGCGCTGCGCAGTTGTGGTACATTGATTCCTGCGAAAATGATTTCGCCCTGTTGTTAAGAGAAAGAAGATTAACAAATCTAGATGCTATAATGAGAAATCCTGTCGAAGTCGAAGTAAACATGATGGTGTCGGGAAAAATAAAACCAAGGTTCAACTGAGGTGACAAGAGACCCCAGGGAGATGCACAACCATCGACATCGTGGTCCTAAAATGATAAATTCAACATGATGATGAATACCATGGATAATTTGATGGAGAGAATGTCCATGGGGAACAAACCTATTTCCCGAGAACAGAATGACCCACCTCCCAGGAATCAAAACCTTAGAAGGGGTCAAATCCCTTAGATCAGACAGAGAGAAGAAAAAGAGCAAAGGGATCAAGGTGACCAACAAACAAGACCTCCTTTCCAGAACAACTACTCGGATGAGGATTTCAACCAGACATTCAACGACCAGTTGCATTGTTGCGATGACCAAAACTCGCGCATGTTCTTGACAAAGAGCGAGCATGATCGGTATATGAGAAGAAACAAAGACTTCATGCCAGAGGCCAATGATGATATGATACTTGAGACAGTTGATGTACCATCTCCAAAGATGGTACATCAACTGTCTNCCAGACATTCAACGACCAGTTGCATTGTTGCGATGACCAAAACTCGCGCATGTTCTTGACAAAGAGCGAGCATGATCGGTATATGAGAAGAAACAAAGACTTCATGCCAGAGGCCAATGATGATATGATACTTGAGACAGTTGATGTACCATCTTTGGAGATGGAAGAATTCATGAAAGGTTATCAAAATGCTATCATGTAGTTCCAGAAGAAGTAAAAACTTCAGAGCAAAGACGTGCCTACCGATTTGCAACAAACGAACCCCATAAGGAAGCCTTTGATGGACATCCCTTCCACAAGCCGACCAAGGTTGGACAGTGCGACCAAGGATGCGACAGAGAAAGCTAAGTCGAAGGAGGAGGTCCCCAATAAATCTCCAGAGACATGACGGGAGACAAGCAGAAAGGAGGTAGAGAAAACTTGTCCCCCTTTCAATTTTGAACACGATATGGCCAAAATAAAAATCTCTATCCCATTCAATGAACTTATTAGAAAGGGAGAATATCAGGAACAAATCATTAAAATGATGAAAATGGGGGAGACCCCCGATACTCTGAATATTCAAGATGATCACCCCGCCATCCTTTTTGGTCCGCGTGTTGAAGAGACAAGCGATGCTCAAGATGCCCCCCCTTTCTATGTCAGTCTGAAGATCCATGACATGAACCTGCATAACACCATGCTGGATTTTGGCATGTCGCACAACCTCATGACAAAGGTGATCATGGATGAACTAGGTTTGGATGTCACCGGGCCATACAAGGACCTTTTCTCCTTTGATTTGAGGAAATTCAAGTGTTTAGGCCTTATCAAATACCTAGTTGTATCGTTGGCTCAAATCTCTGCTAAGAAAATGGTCATGGACGTGGTCGTCGCAGACATGTATACCCCCAAAATTCAGCATGCTACTCTCGAGGTCGTGGGCTGCAAAGTTGAAGGGCACGTTGTAGGTGGATATGTCATACACCACTCTCCTTGTTTTTGGCCACGACATAAGGTTGTATAGAAAAGTGCTACTGAAATACATGGTAAGCAACAAGATGCAGCCACACAATCATCCCATATACGCCATCGATACTGAGGTGGCTTCTTCTATATTCTACAATGACCTGATTTTCGAGGAGGAATAACCAACTGCCATCATAACAACTGATGAGAAGACCACACGAGAAACAACATAATGCGTCGACCCAAAAGACCACACGGGGGTGTGCAACATGAGTTTTGACGACACAGTCAACAAAGAAGGAGTTGGGGCCAGCTTATGGGTGAGCCCCCCTGAAGAAAGCATGAAGCTATGCTCATACAAGCTTGCGTTTGAATGCACTAACAACATGGACAAGTATGAAGCACTAATCTTGAGCTTACACGTTCTAAAAGAGTTGGGTGCACAGAAGATAGCAATGCATGGATATTCTGAGTTGATCATAAATAAGGTAAAGGGTGTATATCAAACCAAAAACCCCAGGTTGAGAGTGTACAAGAATTTGGCTTTGAGCCTCTTTGAAGGATTCTCAGAATATTACCTATCTTCTATCCCCAAAGAGAAAAATCAGATTGTCGATGCATTGGCCGCCTCGGCCTTGGTTTTTAAAGTCCCCATCTTCCCAAAAAAAAAATATGAAATCAAGGTCAAGCACAGGACGACAATGCCTGATAAGATCAAACACTGGAAATTGTTTGATGATGACAAACAAGTGGAAATATTCCTCCTTATGAGCGATGAGTTTGCTAATACAAACATCGACGAGGAATGCTATGGCGATGAAGATGAGAGTGCGGATGCGTGTAGTAACAACGACCCTTGCCAAAACCAGATCGCGGGAAGGAACATTATACAATTGAAAAATAATATTATTCCAAAGGGGTTGGTGCCACTGGAAAAGTTGTTTGATGAAAATGATGTGGCTAAGAACCCCAAGATCACTGCAAGCGAAGAATACATATAATACTGCAACATCGGGACTGAGGAGAACCCGAAGATGGTGAAATTATCCAAGACACTCAGTCCAGAGGTCAAGCGGGACTACATAAAGCTCATGAAAGAGTTCCAGACATTTTCGCATGGAGCTGTGATGACCTGAAAGTGTATGACACGAAAGTGATCCAACATGTTATCCCTCTCAAGAAAGATCAAAAACCTTTCAAACAGAAGCTGAGACAGATAAATCCCCTGTTGCTGCCACTGATCGAGAAAGAGGTAAAAAAATTTTTCGACGCTAAAATTATTGTTTCTTTTAGGTTCTCGAAATAGGTAGCTAATCTGGTACCTGTAAGAAAGAAAAGTGATGAGATAAGATTGTGTGTAGACTTCTGAAATTCAAATAAAGTGTCTCTCAAGGACCATTACCCCCTTCCTAAAATGGACTACATCCTGCAAAAAGTGGTGGGGTCCCATAAGATGTCTATGCTGGATGGGTTCTCAGGATATAATTAGATCATCGTCCACTCAAACGACAAAGAGAAAATGACTTTCACGACTCCATGGGGAACATTCATGTACACCAAGATGTCGTTCGGCCTGATGAACAGTGGAGCCACTTTTCAGAGGGCCATGGACATCACGTTTGCTGATGAAAGGGAAAAATTCATCATGATTTATCTAGACAACATCATTGTGTACTCTAACTTAGACAAAACAAATCTCGAGCACCTGAAGTGAGTTTTCGAGAAGTGTAGAAAATTTGACATATCACTGAATCCAAAGAAGTCTCACTTCACGATAGAAGAAGGAAATCTGTTAGGGCACATAATTTCCAAAGAGGGCATTAAGATAGACCCTATCAGGGTTGAAGGGATCCTGAAGATCGACACCTCGCGTAGTAAAAAGGAGGTACAATCTTTTCTGGGAAAGGTGAAATTTTTGAGGAGATTCATCCCAAGCCTGACAGAAATCATAAAACACATAACTTGCATGATCAAAGTGGAAATCATAAAACACATAAGCCAGATCCCAAGAAGTCTTTTGAGGATATCAAAGTGGCACTGACAAAATCTCCTGTACTAGCTAACCCATATTTTACGAAATATTTCCTCCTGTTTTCATTCACCTCAGAACACACTATTGTCGGCATGCTCCTACATAAACACGAACAAGATTTTGAAAAACCCATAGCTTACTTCAGCCGGATGCTGTGTGACACTCCACTAAGGTATGACATTATGGAAAAATAGGCGTATGCCTTAGTGAAAGATTTGAAAGAATTCAAGACATACATTTTTCACTCCCATGTCATTGCTTGTGTACCCAACAATTCAATAAAAGATATCTTGACTCAACCTGACCCGGAAGGAAGGAGAGGCAAGTGGATAGAGGCCATGTTAGAATATGATCTTGAAATCAAGCCTACAAAGCTTATCAAAGGCCAGGGTCTCATAAGGCTAATGACATAGGCGGACTGCGACGTTGTAGACATGAATTTCATCACCAATCTGTCAGAATGCCCCTAAGAAGAAAGAACTGCATGGGTGCTTCAACAGTTCATTGATTCACCATGGTACGCGTACATCATCTACGTGCTGGAAAATCTCCAAGCCCCTTCAGGTGTGAGTAAGACTAAGGCTAGATTTCTCAAGCTTAAAGTGATTAAGTTCTTCATCCTGGACAACTCACTCTACTGGAAAGGCCCTGGGGGAATATTGATAAGCTGTTTGCTAGAAGACGACACGAAGCGGGCCATACGAGAATTTCACAAAGGTGACTGTGGAGGACACCACTATTGGAAGACCACCGTGAAAAAAATACTAAGGGCTGGTTATTACTGGCCTACAATTTTCGTTGACGTATATAAGGAGGTCTCCAGCTGCCACAAATGTCAAATTTTTGACGGAAGAAGAAAGCTGCAGCCCCTACCACTAAAGCTGATATCAGTTGAAGCACCTTTCATGCAGTGGGGTCTAGATTTCATATGAGAGATAAACCCACCATCCTCTGCGCAACACAAATGGATACTCATGACCACCGACTATTTCATGAAATGGATAAAGGCAATCCCCATGAAACAAGCCACTGATGCAGTCATTATCCAATTTCTGGAGACGAACATCTTGTCAAGGTTTGGGTGTCCCATTAAGATATTTATAGATAATGAGACAAAATTCAAGTCTAAGAGGATGGAGAAGGTTTTTCAGGATTACAACATAACCCTGGGACATTCCATGACGTACTATCCGCAAGGAAACGGGTTAGCAGAATCCTCGAACAAAAGACTAACTACGATCATCAAAAGACTCCTACAAGAAAACAAGAGAGCTTGGCATAAAAAGCTTATCTACACACTATGGGTAGATCGGGTTACCACCAAAAAGTCTATATCAACGTTGCCTTTCCATATTGTTTACTGCGCGGATGAAATTTTCCCTACTTCATTGGGACTGTCCATAAGGAAGCTGTTGCAAGAATAGGAGGCTGAACCAAATGGTGTGCAGAGGAGAATTAATCATCTAATTCACACACAGTAGGCGAGAGAGTAGGTGTATAATCGGTCACAAATCCATCAGAAAAAATATAAAGAAATCCTTCAATAAGCGCTCTAAGCCAGAGGATTTCCAGTTGGGTGATCTAGTTTTGAGATGGGATGCGAGAAATGAAGGTAAAGGGAAGCATGCAAAGTTCGACCACCTATGGACGAGTCCGTTCAGAATTAGTGATCATAGAGGGAAAAATGCTTATTTTCTAGAAGGATTAGATGGAGAAAGTTTTGATTGGGGCCCTGGAAACGACAGGTTCCTCAAACATTACCTGATGAAGTAAGATTCATTTGAGCCATTTGTCATTGTAAATAGTTATTTTATTTTGCGTCGAGTCAGTAGGTCAACAGAAAATTGAAGCCCAAAGTGAAGGCCCTAAGTTTATGATGAAGTCTTAGAAGCTGCATCGATAGGTTTAGTTTGTTTTTTGTCCGTCAGTTATTTTTCTCAGTATCTAGAGGTCAAATAAAGACCAATGGTCAGGCACCTGGTCTACCATTATTTTCTACCTCACAAGGAGGATAACATCCCCGTTGGAGCCAGCTATTAGTGCCTCCATTTTTATTTTTGTTTTAAGAGTTAGTTTTAGGTCACGTTGCGACCCATGTGTCCAACCATGTGAATTCAGGTATGTAGCACCGTGAGGTTGAAGTCAGCAAGTGGTGGGTTGGACCTTGAAAATGGGAAGGGATGTCATAGTCGAAACTCGTATAAGTGGTACGGGTATGTATTTTCCAAGAGAGTCGAGCCTCGTTGGGAAACTAGTTTCTACATGCCTAGGTCGAGTCAAGTGGTTAATGGAAGTCACATCATCAAGTACAACAATTATTATCAGTTCATAATGAAGGCCGAGGGAATGAAAAATCATGGCGTTCGTATCATGCATGCCCAACAAACCTTATCACTTGTATCCTACATGCGAGGATTTTCCATGGAAAACTTGCAACTCGACTTGGAACATCTCGTCGCGATAAATTCACTGTCCTTCAACATGTTTTCCTCTCTTGTTGAATTCATTATAAATCTCGGATGTTCAACACTCTCTCCGATCACAGAACCAGGCCCGAACTTTGTTTACATTTTCCCTTGCCAGTCCAACTTGTTCAAAGTTTTCCCCCCGTACGTTTGCTGGATATACTGTGCACATAATACACATTTGTCGCACCATGGAGACCTCTCAGAGTGCAAGGAAAGGCGCACAGAGCAACATAACCACAAGGTATGAGCCCCAAAAATATCGGGAGTCGTTCTCACTTGCGGTGGACATCCCCAAAGACGTGAAAGGAACTATTCTCTTATGTACAGAGAAGACCAGATCAAATTGCAAAGAGTCTGAGGTGAGGGATTCACACAAGAAGGGAAAATAGTAGGATCTCCCTGAACAACAAATTCCTCAGAGGAGGGGTAGGCTGAGAAAAAACCAAGAGATTGTTGAAGATCGAGTTGCAGAAGAACCGCACGCTAGATCAGTAACTGAAGAACTACTCAAACATGTCATCTGGATAGAACCTACTGGGGGATCAAACCACGAAGACAGGAGAAGAACAAGGAAAACAGATATCATGGGAGAAAATGAGCAAGAGCCATCTTAGCAACTGAAGCAAGAAAAATTGGCTATTGCAGAATTCTATTAGGAAAACATGGAATTAAGGCGACAAGTAGTGACAAAGGCTACGGAAGCATCAGAAATGCAGGGTCGCGAAGGGAACACGACATGGTTGAAAAGTTAGCTCAGAGAGGCGCAAGACACCATTGTACATCTACGAGAAACATAGAGGTTTATGCAATAAAGGCATACAAAATATTCCATAGAATGCGAAACAACCGAGAAGGAAGCTCGCGTAGCCCTCACCAGCGCACTGGAAAAATGAGTTTAGCTAGCACCCGTCTCTGCACCTGTAAAGGATAAGACAAATCTTGGCAGTTTTGAATGATATGAAGTACACTACCATTTTGATAACGACCATGACGATCTAACAACTTTTTCCTGTGCGCAGTTCCCCAACAAATGATCATATCACAAAAAATGAAGCCATTATCACAGACATCGAGCTCCCGATAGACGCCTGTTCACCGGGACACCTTCTCAAAGGGACACAACGACACATATTTTATCCATACCAAAGCCTCACCGATGATTAGATCCCCATGGAGAACCTGCGAGCAGTCATAAGTAAATAGGCGTGATTATTGTCTATTTTTGGAAATCAATATGTGAAGAGTTTCCAACGCATGTTGCTCAGTTTTCCTAGTTTTAAGGGTTAGCATTTAGGAAGCGGGGTAGCCCAAGCGACGCCCTCGTTTATATATTTCATATCTTTGATGTAATCCAGGTTGGTTGGCAAATGTGGTAGACAACAACTATTGTATGGAATCCGAGTTTTGACTGGAATTTAATGCAAAGGTCCTGTAGCTGGACGAAAATATTCTAGTTGTGATAGTTGGATGTATTGTGCTTTATTTCTCTGCGTATGTGCTTCCTGTTATCTTTATTTCATATCTTTTCTGTTTATTTAGAAACAAATTTTCAAACCTGTGGATTCACTGTACAACGGCCCTTGTTCGCGCCACTTAGAAAAAACGTTTTCTTCTAAAGTTAACTCCGAATTCACCTGCAACGATGCTCCGAGTTACTTCTTGTGTTTTTCTCCCACGTCACATTATGGTTTTACACTCAAGGTTGTTGCTCGCCTAGCCTTATCCTCTCGAGTTTAGTCACTGAGTCATTTGTCCTGTCTTTTCCTCAGACCGACCCCATAGCCCAAGTCTTACTTTCCCGCGCCAATATAAACAGAACCCATTAAATCGTAGGTGTTAAATCTAGCCATTGATTTCAAAGATATATCCTGCGCGAAGACCGCGCCATTTCTGAGAGAGCCCTCTCCAGATCCGAAAGGCTATTTTTCAGGTCTCAAAGTTGGTTGAAAAATTTACCTTCGTTGTCTGTTTATCAACTGAACATATTTACAGAGTGATAACAGGGACTACAGATATGCCAGAGCAACAAATGTATCTTCATTTCTTAGACTAAGAATATCAGATAAACGCTAAAAAGGTATGGAATGGAAGATTGCAAACTAGTCAATACTCCTATGCATACCAATTGCAAGTTAAGTACGGATGATGATTCTAAGAATGTGGACTAGAGAAAGTAAAGATCAATGATTGGTAGCTTACTTAATTTAACAACTTCTAGACCAGAAGTGATGCAGGTAGTTGGACAAGTTGAAAGGTTTCAAGTAGCACCAAAGGAATCACATTTTATGGAAGTGAAGAGGATATTCATATATCTCAAAGGTACATAAGAGTTTGGATTATGGTATTGAAAAATGAATGATCTATATCTCGTTGCATATACAAATGCAGATTGGGCGGGTTGCATTGATGATATAAGAAGTACAAGTGGAGAAACTTTCTACTTAGGTGAGTGTCTTGTATCATGGTTGACCAAGAAAAAATCATCATTATCTTTGTCTATAACATAAGCAAAATATATTGTAGAAAAAACATGTTGTGCTCAATTTCTATGGATGAAACAAACTTTGAAGGATATACAGGTTGAATATGATGAACCCATTCTGATATTTTATGATAACACCAGTGCCATCAATATCTCAAAGATTCCAGCAATGCACTCTAAGACGAAATATATTCCGATCAAGTTTCACTTT